>PVKZ01002167.1:0-244585 GCA_004027375.1 Macroglossus sobrinus | reverse complement strand
GGATGCAGACGTGTTTCTATGAGTCACCTAGAACGTGTGTCCCTGAGAGCGGGGACGCTGGCCACCGTCACATCCCCAGTGGGGAGTTCAGTGCCTCCACAGATGTCAGGATGTGCTAATTAACGTGTAATTGCCGTTTGCTGACTCAGCACGAAATTCAGTTTGGGTTTTTCCAGAAGTGAACACACAAAGGGAAAGAGGATGGGATATATACGAATCGCTGTGGGGAACCGTACGAGGAAAGGAACTCGGAGAGCCTGCCGCTGGAAGCTGAGACCTCACTTTACAGCTGGGACAACGGGCGGAGGGGAGCAAGGACTGTGCAAAAAGCTCATGCCCTCCGCCTCCCTCCCGGGCCAGGCAGCTTTGCATCGCGCGCCTGGCCACGCCCACTCCGCTCACAAGCAGATGGTTCCGAATCCCCTGTCTCTTCGCCTTCTTCCTACTCCCTTTACACGTGACTTTGCTGCAGAGCGGTGATGGGGTCCGGGACACCTCGCTCACGCCTTTATCTGTGCCCAGTGGCTCAGGGACAGACACAACGAAATGGCTGGACAATGGTGGCTGCTGCTTACTGTTAATAACCTACGCCTCCTCTCCTGAGATACCAAGTGTGGAAATACTCGAATTCCGCTATTTGCAGATACCAGTCACCGGTTTATAGTCACAACTCCACCCCTTTCTTTCTTTTTTTTTTTTTTTTTAAAGCAATATGATTTGTGTATTGGCATACTGCATTCTGAATCGAAATTTTATAGGAAAAGGTAAGTAGATAATCTAATGGAGTGTCAGTTATATTAATCTGCTCTGTGCACATCTGTGCGTGCACATGCGCGCAGATGCAAAATATGTTTCATCGTCTTCTTTGGAGGACGCTCTCTTTTACTTTTCAAAATCGACATCTGTCCACCCCCATGCCACGTGGTGATGAAAAGACAGTCCCTCACCCCCGCCTCATTCAATGCGCACACCCCGCAGCGGTGGGCTTGTGACCCAAGCCAGACCAAGCCCAGTTCAAGTTCGTCTCCTCCCTGTGGAGAGTCTAGTACTATAATCTTAGACTCCAGAATGATGATCTTTAGATTGATCAGCAGAGGCACCATGAAAATTTTAAATGAGGAAAGAAAACTCCATTATGATCAGG
The DNA here is from genome assembly GCA_004027375.1 of Macroglossus sobrinus. Lineage (NCBI taxonomy): Eukaryota > Metazoa > Chordata > Mammalia > Chiroptera > Pteropodidae > Macroglossus > Macroglossus sobrinus. The sequence goes on along the minus strand of PVKZ01002167.1, from coordinate 243,441 downwards.
AGTGATCCATAATAAAATGCAGAACCATGGCCGTACATTTAAGTAAAGCTTTCGATAATAAGTTAAACCAAAAAGGCATTTCTGTTTAACTAAAGTTTTTAATTAAGAGGAAATTCCAATTCCCCAAGGGTGGCAATTCATTTAGGTTTGACTGCAAAAATTTTTCAAGGATTTTTACCGTTTGGAGTCAAAATTAGTACAATTTGCTTTGTAAAATGTTTTTCCAATGAAAGAAGCTGCACAATATTACTTTAAAAAGTGACATATAAATAAGGGTGGTAGGTTCTTTCTCGCTTTAAAATTCCATAATGCTAATGAACTAATTAATTAAACAAAATAATTAAACATTTTTTTCCTCAACGGTTGTTCTAATGGTATACGTAGGCTACACTTTTATCTCTGTGATAGCATTTTCCAGTGTGTTATGCAAAAAATCAAAAACTAAAAAATAAATGACATAAAAACTAAGGCGGACTGCATGATCAGATAATTTTTTTAAAAACTCCGTTAATGCATTCAGTTTTTGCTTTAGAACTTCTCAGTGTGACCGTACACAGCCAATTTCCAACGATTAGTACGAGATGCGAAGTTTTCTTTGATATGTATTTTTTGAAGCATCTCTTTCTAAGCCGCTATTCTAAGACATACACTTTAGAAAATTAATGAATGCTCTTCTTACTCTAAAAATTTAAACAGTTTTACACGCTTCCCACCGTCTTATGACGCATTAGCCTTGTACCTCGTATGCAATGAAACAATTCTTTGCACCAAAGGAGCTCTCCCCGCAAAAAGGTCCCGTAAACTGATGCTCCAGCTTTGAGTGACGCACGCTACTCTGAAGAAAGGCGTCTTATAAACCTCGGTCCCAGGGCAAAGCTTAGAAAGACACGGACCCCCCTTTCTTCCTGGTCAAGAGCCTTCTGGAAGAGGCGTATTATCTTCTGCTGCCGAGGTCTTAAAATAGTGATGAGCCAAAGGGGGGAAAGTGGCCAAACAATAGGAGAAGAAAAACAACTAAGAATGTCCTGCATTTGACCAAGAGGACCCAGGCAATCGTGGACTTATAGTTACACGTATTATAGTTATTATTTTAAAAACGTCCAACGGCCCATGAGAAGAATTTCGCAGCCTGGCCGTCAGCATCGTACGCAGTGACGAAACACCTCTCCACACCTCTGCTCTCAGATGGCAACCGCGTGTCCCCGCACCCGAGTGAGGCCTGGGGGGAGGGGGGGGCTGGATGCAATATCGTTCTGCATCCAAAATATAATCACTTCAGCGCTCGAACTCCGGATTAGGAATTTGACATTTTAAAAATTCCACTGAAATTGGACTACAAAATGTAATAGGTTTAGGCACCTGCTCTAATAAGATTGCATAAAAATATCCCAACAGTCTCACCGTAAACGTATTTTACAATATCAGAGTCAAATTTTATCACATCATTACGGGGCCGTTGCACGGGGCCGCGTGATTGGCCGACGAAACCGAGTCGGATGCTGGTGCTGGGGCAGGGACATGCCATCACACTTCCCTCATAAAAGTTTTACCGTATCCCCACGCACCTTAAAAACAACACTAACCGCATTACTACGCTGTAATGTACCTCTCTGTTACGGTACGAATAACAAACCTAATGAGATCATATTTTCCACTATCCTAAAGCAACCTGTTAGGATATGCAGCCCTCTGAGATTCGGGCTCAAAAAAAATAAATAAATAAAATAAATGAAACTCTCTCTTGTTGTTCGACGGCGTGCGCTCGTCTCGAATGTGTTTATCCCTGCCCTGCTCGCAAACATCACATCACGTTCTAAACATCTGTGCGTGTTTGAGGGACACGGCTATAACATCCGTGATTTGATTTTTGTGGTATGACACGTCTCTTCCAAAGGGAATCTACAAGATGCTTTTGTTAAAATTGTCTTTTGCTGTGATGGCTTTTTCACGTTCCAGTAAGCATAGGTATATGTGCAGCTAAAATACAGGTTGGACCAGATATTGTCGTCACTTTTCCCTTCGGCTGTCATCTGAGCAGTCATAAGATATTTTTCGTGCAGTTTCTACGTGGCGTTGTACAAAGTCCCAGAAAGAAATCCATTTCTTATGAGACAGGGATGATTGTTTTTGTAGCATCTTGCAGTGTTGTTCCACACACACACAGACACACACACACACACACACACACACTTGCATACGTGACCTGTCAAACACTGGGGTTCAGAGGCTCATAAGTTTTACCTTCCAGCAAGATGTAGATATTGCCTAAGCCTGTCGGACATATTCATTATAAAATCGTTCCGGGTTCGAAATGAGAGCATTCTTAAGATGAAATCTTAAAATGTGACTCTTATACGTAAACTATGCCACGGCCAGTGAGTTTAAGAAGTTTAAGTGTAACGTCCACAGAACAATTAAGTGCCCCCCAAAGACTGAATTCTTAAGGGTAATCAGACAAGTTACCCCATGTTCTTACATTTTTTTTTTCCAGGAGTATGTAGGGCAGCTACTGAACCAGGAAATCTCTATGCAATTTCCCTACTGTTTATGAAACAGTTGCCCTTATAAATCACACACAATGTTACTAAGGACAAACGATGTTAATCTTTAGTAGCACTTTTTGAGTGTCAGTACCCTTTAGAGGAATTTACTAATTCATCCATCTGGGAATAAAAGTCCTGTGGGGCAGCAACTATTATCCTGGTGTTACAAACAAGGAAACTGAAGCACAGAGAGATTAAGTAACTTACTTGCCTGACTCACAGAGCCGGGAGGCTGAGGTTCAAACGCAGACAATCAGCCTCACCGGCCCTGCCTTGCTCTGAATGTCTACGAAGCAACCCGGGCTGTATGCGCATGTGGGGACCGACTCTGGCACGGAAGGATGGACGGCTGGTCTCGGGCGGCGTGGACACTCCGGTCCACACCAAGCAATCTGGCCTGCCAGTCTCCTGAGTCTCCCCATAAAGAAATAACTCAGGTGGAGACGGAGAGATTACAAAACGACCCTAGGCTAAACAAAACCAATAGTATGCCAAGTAGAGAAGGATACTCTGTGAGGCTGATAAATTGCCTTTTTAGACTATTAATTTATCCATCCATCCATCTGTCCATCCATTTGTCGTCCGTCCGTCCGTCCGTCCATCCATCCATCCATCCATCCATCTGTCCATCCATCCGTCTGTCTGTTCATCCATCCATTCATCTGTCCATCCATCTATCCATCTATCCATCTGTCCATCTGTCCATCCATCCATCCGTCCATCCATCCACCTGCCCTTCCAGACTTTCTTGAGCCACACACCTCCTCCTAATTCTACCTAAATAAAGATACTAGACAATGTTGTGGTTTCAACCCCCCAACTCAGCCAATTGATATTTCTTAGGCTCAGAGCAAGTCTGGTTTTTCACCTGGATATATACATACAGTTGCCTTATTATGTTTTTTGAGAATTAAATGAGATAATTTACACACACACACACACACACATACACCGCTCCTCCCAAGAAGAGAGTATTAGGTGCCATGCCAGATAAACTCAAGTAGCAGTAACCATTGATATAAAATCATAAAATGATTAGGAGAATGTATAGATGAATATATTTTGTCTCTTTCTAAACATAAATGCAAAGCAAGAAAGTATAAAAATAGCATACTTAACTGCATTAATATTAAAATTTGTGTATGATATACATATAATTAAAAGGCAATTAGATTGAAAAAAATATAACTTGTAATGAGTTCTTAAAACACAAGTAGCTAAAGGAATAAAAGATGAAAAAGACAGATATTGATAACTTAGAAAATGTATGCAATTAGCTAATGAAAATACGGAACATTTTCACTGACCCTGGCAATCAAAGAACTAAATATTATTCTCACTTGGAACAGAAAGTTCAGGTATCAGAGACTTCTTTTAACACATTAAATGGGCCATTTTTTATTGGCCAAGGCAAAACAAATTAGTTTTCACGTTCTTCTTAGGGTATGAACCAGCATTTTTTTGAAAGAGCATTTGGCTGTGTTTACATAAAACCTAGAAAATGTGCATCCATTTCTACTCAATGATTTTGAGGGCAATTCCTAGAAAAAAAAATATAGATGACGCTCAGTGATGCATATGTGAGGGTTATACCTGGAAGCGTTATTGAAAACAGTAAAAAAATTTAAGTGAACTGAATGCCTAACAATAAAAGAATCCTTAAATTAAATTAATCATTGTGAAACTGCAAGAAAAAAAATATTGCTATGAAAGACTATTAGCTGAAATGGAAACTATCGAGAATTATTACGTTAAATTTTAAAATATGCGAAAGAATGAATGCTATTTGGAGTGTCGTTCTACTTCTGCAGTGTGTGCGTTTAGGTAGTGTGTGTGTGTGTGTGTGTGTGTGTGTGTGTGTGCGCGCGGCGAGTTCTCACGCGCGTTAGTCACTCTGCTGTTGTGCTGAGCAGTTTCTGGACGCTCTGACAGGTGAAGCCTCACGAGCAGTGTGAGCTGGGTGCTGTATCCTGGAGGAAGAGAGCGGACCAGGAGGGACACTAACTCCGTGCTGTGGTCTGAACGTTTGTGCGCCCTCGGAAGTCACCCCGAAGGTGAGGCGTGAGGAGGGGGGGGCCTTTGAGAGATGACAGGGTCACCACGGTGGTGCCTTCATGAATGGGTTTGGGGTCCTTATGAAGGAGACCACATAGCTCCCGGCCCCTTCCGCCACGTGAGGACATGAGGACGTGAGGACCTACTAAGAAGAGGGTCCACCTGACCACAGCGGCACCTGATCACGAACTTCTAGGCCCCAGAGCGGTGAGCAGGAACTGCCTGCGGCTTGGAAGCACCCGGTCTGCGGCATTTAGTCACGGCATCCTGAACGGACCAAGATACAAGTCCTATCCTTTACGCTGTCACCCGGCACGACTCAAAGACACACCCCGATAAACTGCACTTCAGAAAAAGCGATCGCGATTCATCGAAAACGATGAACACGTTGGTTTTAATTTTCCTTTTTGTCTAACGGCACGCTTCCTGCTTTTCTGCCTGCCTGTCACAGATAATGGCACAGATGGAGATGAAGGGACTAAGAAACATCCCCTCGACAGAAAGCTTCACGTTCAAGTCTGGACTCCTTTACCTCTTAATTCTGTGGTCTTGGGTAAATGACCTATTTCACAAAATTGTTATAAACATTAAGTGGAGTATGCCTAAGAGGCACTACGCTTTATAAGGGTCTTGCAAATAATAAGTGTTCAATAAATGGTAGGAAATCCATATGATGTTGTTTTGCCAAACCTTCTTTAACGAACACGCTCCTCTTATAATCCGAAAAAGTGCAATAAATATTGTCGTCAGAAATGAAGTAAACCAATGACCTGGTGTAAGCCTCTGAAAGTTAAAAAAAAAATAGAAAAAAGAAAAAAAAGACGTAAAAAGCAGCAAAGCCCCCGTTGTCTGGATGCTCTGTGCCAGTTGTGGCCGCTAACCGCAGGTGGGTATGAGAGCCCGGAGGGAAACCAATTATGTGCAAATCCTTTGACTTAATGAAAAATAAAATTAAGCAGACTAATACCCAGCAGGTACTTAAACATCACCTAGTATTGTAAAAGCCAGTGTTTCTTAAAGAGGAAAAAAAAAAAAAAAAGAAAAACCGTCTCTGGAGAAAGGAGAGAGAGAAGAAACCCCTGACCCAAAAAAGAGATGTCCTGCGTGTGGAACTGTTTTTCTCAGTATGCCTGAGAATCGCCGGGCAGGGCCCCCCATAAAGTACTCATCTGTGTTTGCTCAGACCTCAGAGCAAACGCTTTCCTTCCGTGACGGAAAGTCCTTCCACTCGGGTTCTGATGGGCTTTGAGGAAGGAGGCGGGTGTGAAAAAGTAAACGTTTATTGAAAAGCCACATTTTATTTATTTTTAATGCCTAAAACACTGTCCTTCGTATGTTATCGACATTAACTCAGCTGATTTTTGCAAAAACTCTGGAGCATGAGGTTAGTATGTTCCCCATTTTGCAGATCCTCTGAGGTTATGCAACTGAACCAGAATCCAAGACTTTTCTACTTAAAAATGCCGGGAACAAGGAAATTCACGTAGTTTCCAACAACAACAACAACAACAACAACAAAAGGCTTCAGAGGCCAAGCAAGCTCAGGGCTTACCCCTCCTGCACCGAGTCACCCCTTGGGTGATCAAAGTCCTCTAGTAATTGAAGAGAAAAAATCCCCCTTTAAATCGCAGGGTCCCGTTTTTGTAACCACATTCGCCAAGAATGGCTGGGAGTCACGGGACAGGAGCAGTCAGCGGGCTCTGCTGGAGTCTGGGGTGTGTGTGTGTGTGGGGTGGGGGCAAGGCCAGGGAGGAGAATCGTTGCCCTCCTTCCCAAATGCCACCTCTGGCTGTCCATTCTCTTAGAAGCTGTCCTGGGGGTGTCTGGGACGCCCTAGGCTCATCTTTCTTTAACTGACTTCAAAACAAACACGTCTCAGCATTCATGGGGGGGCGGGCCCTGAGCTGCGGGGTCACTGGGGTTTCTCATGAGTTACTACTTCTCGCTCACCGGTGTCTGGTGACGTTTGCGGAATGTCCCTTCCGGGGCCTGCAAGAGCCTTCTCAGAGAGAGATCACACACTGCTTATTTTGAAAGGGGCCGGGCAGGGGAGGTAACGTGATCCCTTCGCTTTCTGGAATGTTTTCACACACAAGCAGAGAGGAAGGAGAGCAAAGTGGGTTGTCACATCATCGGGTTGGCCAGTCTCTGTGTCCCCAGCTCCCTCACTGCCACTTTTCGCCTCTACTGTGTCCCTTTACCCCTCTTTTTCTCGCTTTTCTCCTTTTGCTCCCCTTCTGGGGCTGCGTCTCCCTATCCCTCCTTGTGTCCCTCTGTCTCTGAATGTCTCTGTTCATCTGTCCCTCTCCCAAACAGCCCCTCCCCCTTTGTGCCAGGGGGCAATCTGATGGGGGGGCGGGGGTGGGGACAGGAGGGCTGACTCTGGCCCTCAGGGGAGCAAACGCTTTTTCCACCCAGGCTGCTGGCTTGCAATTGTGGGACCCCCACTACCCGGCACACACCGCTTTCAAAGGTTTCCGTGGAGCTTTTCATGTCCGCTGCGGTTATTAACTCTCGTTCCGTGTGTAAAGCCCCGGCCACTGGGGCTGCAACGCGGCCTAACCGGCAGGCCTAACCGGGCAGACCGAGGAGCTGCTGAAATCTCCCCGATCTGTTATCTCCCAAAGCTTTAAAGGTCTTTGACGGGGGAGATTAGAACAAGGTTACAGTGACAATTTGTTTACAGGCAGGGAGAGATTAAGATCTCGTTGAAAAGGAATAAAAATAACATCGTCTTGAGCTGTCACAGCATGAGCCCCATTGTAATCAACACTGGTCTGATTTCAGGGATAATTTAAGACCAATTTATTATCTTAATTAAAAAAAAAAAAAGAAGAAGAAGGGAGGATTCAGTGCTTCAGAAGCCAGTCAGACTGCGGGGTGAGGGTCCCCCTTCTGGAGGGAGGCTCCCCGCACAGAACGGGACACTCGCAGAATTCCAGGCCGGGATGCCCCGGTGGGCAAAAATCGCAAGTTTCTCCTTTTTCTTCATTTAGTATTTTTTTTAAGTTCCAACAGCAAAAACAGATTAAAAGGCAAAACAACAACGCGTTTCTACTGAAACTTTGTAAAAAAAAAAAAAAAAAAAGAAAAAAAGAATAAAAGGGTAAAAAAAAAACCAAAACAAAACAAAGTCATTCCAGGCCTCCCTTTTGTCTACAGCCTTTGGTACTGAAGGCAAAAGTCCTCTAACATTTTTTTTTTTCTGTCTTAATGGAACCTGCTAAAAATCTTTACGTTTGGCCTCGTTGTCCAACTCCCCTCGTAACTACTTTTTTTCCATTTCTGAAGGTAGAGAAACTAGGAAGGACACAGCAGCCCGCCACCAAAAAAAAAAAAAAAAAAAACCCGAAGAAAGGGGGGAAACCCAGAGCAGCTTGATCTGCGACCACACCCGCCACTGGCCTGCCCCTTGCAAAGTTCCCAGGAAAAGTGCAAACCTCGCCTCTGGCTTTCCTACAAAAGGGACCAGGCTAGCGGCCTGCACAGGAGGGCCACACCCCACTGTGACGCCGGGTGCCCAGCAAACAAAGTTCCCTTCCCGTCACAGACGAGGTTGGGGATGGAGGGGGTTCCCCAGGGGGCGCACCCAGCCCCTCCGAAGCCAAACCCAAGCAGCACCCCAAACGTGCGTCCTTGCCTCCCTCCCCCACCCGCGGCCTGTTTACAAACACCCTTCCCAGTGCTCCATAGGTGACCTTATTTACTTAGTAACCTGTGGATTCATTTATCTTGAAATTAGTAGGTAATGAAGTGGAAAACCCTCAACAGCCCTCCCACTCATTAACATGATAATAAGATTGTTTTGCTGCAGAGGTACCATTAGCATGGAGGAGAGAAAGGGGGAGAAAGATCAATAAAACGGCGGAAGGGGACCACTCCCCGGGCTCCCCCAGAGAACAAAGAAAGATTCCGAAGACCCATCCGTTTGTCTCCACGGCTCCGCTCGGGGACCTGAGCCTCCTGGAGAAAGGGGTGTGGTGAGGACTGAGAGGGGTTCACAACAAAGCACAGTTTTGGGGAGGTGGCGCCCTCTGAAAGGAACAGGAGGGCATTGTGGGAAGTTTCGCATTCTGCTCTCACACGTGCAGCGATGGGGGTGGTGGGAGGTGGAGAGGTGGGGGGCGGGTGTAAAGAATGCGGGCAGGTAATCACACCTATAAAAACGGTTCCACTCCCCGTTTTTTCAACCCCCAGCGTCGAATGGCTCAGACATAGACCTCAGCACACTCCCTTCTTGCACATCGTGTCAACATCCATTTTCATGAGCCGCCTTAACGCGCAGAGGGCACAGCTCAAATATTTATTTATGCCACAGACGGAGGTGTGTCGGGAAAATAAATACGACTTTAAAAATGGCCTCGGTACGTATTCACCCAGTAGACGCGTTTCTTGGGTAAATTACGCGGATTGGGAGACCGGGCCTGACGTCTCCCCCCCTTGATTTTAAACATACACAAACAGAGAATTTAGACGTCCGAAGTGTCTAAATAACCTAACTGAACCCATGACACGGACCGGGAAGAGCCCGGAGACTGACCGTGGAAGGGACACGGCACGGGTTTCGACGGATGAAATGAGAAAGTGCAGAGACCGGCAGCGACCCACACCGCAGACTGGGCCTCCCCAGGACTTGCGAGAACATTCTTTCTGCCGTCTGCGGCGCTCCTTGTGAATACAGAGGTGTTACTTAGTTCCTTTCGCCATCGACAGCATCTCGTCTTCTGTCAGCAGTGGGTTTCCCTACGAAACTCCGGTCCTCTCACGGGTGCCAACCATCTGGCCGTGCGTTCACTCCTGACAACCCTACTTCCAAAACGCCTTGCTCGCCGGGCCCCTTAAACAGGGAGGGTCGGGATGCATCAGGAAGAAACCCACCGCTGACGGACACTCTGCTTTTTCAGCTGGGAAATCGCTCAGCTCTTGCCAGTCAGAAAAAGGATGATCCTTGGTAGGTTTTTGTTTTTGTTTTTTTTTTTTAAAAACCTAATCGAGTTAGTAATGTTTTCACTTTGGAAATCATTTAAAATGATGGAAGTCATATTACTTATGCCATTTATGCAGACCTTTGGAGCAAAGTCGTTCTGTTTCTTGGTTTTTCTTTTCTCTCCTGCCTTCCTTCCTCTCTCCCCCTCTCCCACTCTCCTTCCCTCCCTCCCTCCCTCCTCCCCTTCCTTCCTTCCTTTTTTCCATCCTTCTTTCCTTCTTTCCTTTCCTTTCTTTTCCTTTCCCTTCCTTCCTTTCCTTTCCCTTCCTTTTCCTTCCTTCCTTCCTTCCTTCCTTCCTTCCTTCCTTCCTTCCTTCCTTCCTTCTTTCCTTCTTTCCTTCTTTCCTTCCTTCCTTCCCCAGCATCTACGAGCTCTGAAAAAACTTGCCAGTATCTCTGTGCTGTACACTGATATTGATTTCTGGCAGGTTATCACTGCTTTAAGTTCACTTCTTTAGCGTAAGGGGGCCGAATCCATCCTTGTGTCCCTCGTACTTGGGGCGATGAGAGTGTTGGTTGGTTCCCTTGAAGGAGATGGACAAAGGACCCCACGGAGAAGGACCAGGACCCCACTGTGTTCTCTCACCTCCTTGCTTCCCCCTCTGCATGTCTATGTTTGGTGGAACCAACGTAGGAATCACCCTGAAGATTATCCACAAGGTGAGTGAGAAAAATCAGTGTCTCCAGCTTGTAAAAATACACACAGACGCCTGTGCGAGGACCTGGCTTTTTCTGATGTTTTTGTCCCATCGTGCATCCTATTTTTGATTGGCCAGGCTGAAGAATATGGGACTCCTTACAGCCAGAATAAAAAAGCCATTCAGGGTCATATACTAAGAGGATTCACAATCCTTGGGGGCTTCGACCCTCATTTTTCCCCCCTACATTTCACAGCATTATCGCCCAACTAAATAGTCAGGTCCATATAAGGCATATACTAATTCAAGAACCCAAGAGAGTTTTTAAAAATTTTTCATTTGAGAGTAATCTGAGAATTTCTCAGTATCTCTGGAGACCATCTGAGACACCCTGGGGTGCCAGGGAACCTCGCTTGGGTATAACTGTTCTAGGGAGAAAAAGAAGTATTTTTAATAACCAGAGACTATTCCTCCTAGGAAGAATTCCCTCTGGGTTCTGTAGCTTCGAACCCCAATTCCTCATCTGTGAACAGTCAGAAGAACACGACACAGTCCCATGGAGTCAGAACTTGCATTCGGTTCAGATGAAGGCTGCCCGCATTTGTACTGAGTGAACCTTCAGCAGGTAGAGTAGCCTCCGCTGGTTAGGAGGCTCACAGACTCGCTCACCTTCATCGTCCCCACTTTATAGAAGGCAAAAGCAAGGCTTAGAGAGCCAGGTCACCATCGTAAGGTCCAGGAGCCAGTAGGAGGAGGGCTGAGGTTTAAACCTAGATTTTTTTGATTTTTGGCAAATCTCTTACGAATATCTCATCTTCTTTCCTGGGAAGAGACTCTGTCTTTTTGGGGGTCCCCCCAAAACCAGGGTAAGAATCCGTCTGCAGGCCCTATGACCTCTGCCTCCAGGAAGCGTTTACTCTCTGGAGGACAAACCACATGGGCAGATGTTTGTTAACAATGTTTAAAACCACTATCTATTTGGCGGAGCTAAACTTTTCTTCTTCCGGCTAAGACTTCTACAGTAAAGGTTCCCACGATGTAACAGCAAGGCTCCTAATGACTTTGTAAATTAAATACCCGAGACCGTTCCTAAAAATAATAATCAATTGTTTCAGTGGGAGACTATGGAAGGTATACATTTAACTGACTATAATTCCCTCCTTCTATGTTAAGGTTGGACACGTGACTAGGCATGTTTAGGGATCTGATGAGCTAGCTGGAATGAGTGGCCTTTTCTGGCCTAGATTTGCACCTTCCCTGAGGATCATGGTAGTTTTAGAGTTTCTTTCCAGATGTTTCTCTTCCTTGCATATCCACTGCACAACGGGGGTCCTGTCTCAAGGTGAGAAGCCCTTGCGAACGTTGACACGCGCGTCCTCTGCCTCGTGCCATTCCCCTGAAAAGTCCCCGACATGAACCAAAGTGACACACAGATGGCTCACAGGGTCACGGCCACTCCTCCCGTGGCTGGGCGGCATATGCCTGGGCCACCTGGGCCTCACCCCGTCGGTGAACAGCCCCGTGGAGCCGCTGGGCATTGCGTCTTATCCACGGAGCTTCCCAGAGAGGAAGCCAATGGGTCCCCGAACCCATCGGCATCCTGAGACTGGCCACCACGGGATGGGGAGGGCGCGGTGTGTGACCCTTGGCCCCTCGGAAAGGGAAGATCGACTCGCGTGTCCATGGTTTGGGTGGATGGCAGCAGGATATTGTCCAGGATGGATCGTGAGTGAGTGAGATTTAGGGGAAGTGGGGGTAAACCCTGAGTTCGTTTGGCCTCTGGAGACTCAGGAGAGGAGACAAGTTTGCTCCTTCTCAGAAACAGAAGAAGGACCAGCAGGGCCACAGAAAAATGTTTCCAAGATGTTGACAATGCCACAGCTCTGACCGAAGGTATTGTGAGGCTGTTGGAAATGCCGTCCGTCTTTGGAGATGTAAGAAATAAGCGGTGAGAGCAGGTGGGACCGTGCCTCCCTGCTTTCTGCACACGGACACCTGTGCGTCCCCGGCGAAGGTGCCCGCATTATGAGACCAGGCAAATTCTCCTTGTGGACGACTGTAAAACCACGAAAAAAAATTATATATATAAAAAAAGACCTCTCTGAACTGCAGATGAAGCGTTCTCGTTTTTGTAAACCACTTTTCCTACGGGAAGGATGGCGTGTGAACACCTGGCGGGCCTCAGCGCCTAAGACCCGGGGATGCAGAGGCAAGGTAGATGGAAGCGTAGGCCAGAAGCATCTAACTGACGGCGCTTCCTGCACGGGGCGAACAAGCTCCCCCACAAATCTTGCTTCTTCCTGTCCAGTTTGATGGACCTCGGTTCTTGGGTCAGGTCAGACCGAGTCTAGCCAAACGTGTGACGAAAAAAAGCCTTCCAAGTGGGTTTTCAGTCACCACTCAGCGAAGCTGGTCGGCAGAGCCCCACGAAGCCCTTCTGCAGGGAGGCAGGCTTTTAACTTGATTGATGAAATTATGTCTAAATCTCGCAGATTTGGGACTTCAAAGGCATTTTTCCCTACTTAGGGCATCCCGGATAAAGGGCGTTTGCTATTTGTACCAAACTCCCAGGCTCAAGTGGTTCGCAAATTGACCCCTTTGTAATAGGTTAAAGGTTGCTTGCTAGATAAGGGTGGTTCATGTTGATTAATTGTGTCAGGGAATTAATGTATGATTACTAACTCTTAGCAGACCCTGCTCCCTCTGACCCCGAGCTGCTTGTTTGTGTGGCTGGTTGTAATTTTCGACCGATGGGTTGGAAGGGGTCATCGTGTGGTCAGCATATTTTAAACAAAAGGGGGAGAGGAGCAGCAGAGGCTTCTGACTGGAGTGGACGCTGCAGCCTGGGGCCTTGTCAGAGGTCCGTGCAGCATTTCCACGGCAGGCGTCCGCGCGTTCACTCTTGCTCGTCGAAGATGGCTCACCGGCGTGGGGGGTGCGCGGGGAAGATTCGGGGAATCATTTCACAGTGAAATGTAAGCCCGTACATTTTACTTCACACCGGTGTCAGCGGCCTTATTAAAGATTAAATGGCGGCGTGTTGAGTGTTGGCTTTTTGATGAGTCCAAAGACTCGGGATGAAGGGGCCTTGTTGAGATGGTGGTTTTCTAGGGGACACAGTGTGTGGTGTCAACAGTTTCTGCTCGAATTAACCGCTAGCTAGAATTGAGGTGGCAGCGGGTAGGCTGACGACACCACGCCTGAAGCTGACCTCACGCCATTTGTCCGTGTCGTTAGGGGACGGGGCTCCTCACACCCGGAAGGACCCCATTCTTTGGGGTGAACTGGGAACCGGGGCTCGTGCACCAGAGTGGCCTGTGACCTCCAAAATCTAGTTTCCGTGGCATGCTTGGCTCCCTGAAGCTACGCGTGTGTATCACCAGAATGAGGTGCCTAGGATGTTGAATAAGATGCTAAGGATTTATCCTAAAAGTGAGAACTCTCCTCTCCTCTCCGAGGGGTCCAGCTACAAAATGCTGTAGAGGTTACGTTGTCAATTGTCTGCCAACTGTGATCTTGTGGGAACAAGATTACTGGGCACAGAGGGAGAAAGGCGGGCCAAGGAGAAAAAGGGGAACGTTAGGAAAAGGCAGGGATACCCAGAGAGGAACAGTCACATGACTACTACAAGGGGAGGACCCGTCCGGTTGGGTTGGGAGCAAATGCTACATATCGAAGAACTTGAAAGCAGAGATTGAAAACCAAAACCAGCAAAAGAAAGAGAAATTGGTGCCAATGGAAGGTGTTACTTAGGTGCTGCATTAAACTTCTGAACGTTATAAAACACTCTTTCTAGAAGGTTATTCAGAAACACATGGTGCTCTGGCGTTCAGATTTAGTGAGCTCCGTGCAGAAGGGTACCGGTGAGGCCCTGGAAATGCCGACAATTGCTCGTCACCCGTAGCCTCCGCGGACAACATCATCACAATTACTGTATTTCAAACAAGCCCCTTTCAAAAATTAGAGGTGTTGATGACTTTAATGGGACATGGACCATTTGTCTGTTCCATTATTGCAATTACTGTCTGGCTGGGTATCTTCTCCCTGACAGTGGCTAATGCTGTGTGCTTCGGAGGAAGATATAAACCCCCAATAATGCACTTATGGTCCAATTCACATCGAGTTCCTCATCCCCGCTCGCCGGGGCCCCGCCTTCCTGACACATGCAAATACTCGCCGCTCCAAGCACGGGGCTGGAGCGAGGGAGTGTGCCCATCCGTGCACGTGCATTCCTGCTTGGAGGATGGACCATGGCAGAGGGGGGCTGGGGCTGTACCTCACTCAGCTCCCCTGCTGAGGCAGAGTCACCCCGTATGATACAGAGATCACAGAAAAAAATATTCCTCGGATATGCACCTTGCATATTCGTTTAGGAGTTCTGAAACGCAAATCTAGTTCGATAATTATCTTCTCGCGGCTCGAGCCCTCGCTTCCCAATTGTCACTGTTGCAAATGGATAGAAAAATCTCTATCACATATATATATATATATATATATACACACACACACACACACACAAATTTTATAGGTAGACATATAGACGTATATCTCCTAAAAGTCTCATATGTGTGTGTGTATATATATACTAAATTTCCTAATATTGCCAAATGATTTTGTTCCTGAGTCACAGGGCACACGACTTGAAACAGATTTGACTTTCCTTGTACTGTAGAAGCGATCATTGTATGAGTCGTAGATTAATTCTTAACTAACAAGACATACATGGAACCATTTAGCCGTATGTGACCGAAAAGCCCGCACCATCCCAGGTCGGGACTGCGTGAGAGGGGCCGTCTGCAGAGCTGGGAACCGGCCTCGTTCCCGGTTTCTGGAGGATGCAAAGCATCCGGCCACCACGCAGACCTTCGCCGCACCTGCCCGCACCCCGGGGCCACTCCCAACAACCTAGATCCGAACCAAAACAGAGCGACGCTTCTGCCATGTCTTGAGGGTCTCACACAGGAGCCAGGGCTTCCAAACCAAACTCCAAAGGAAGACTGGAAAAGAATATTAAAAGAGGAAGAAAATGAACGATCTTAACCTGTTTCAGAGTCTTTCATCCCCACGGTCACTGATGTCATGATTTTGAAGAGAATTAAGAAGAGCGACTTCACGTTGATGTCCTCTGTGACGGGATACGTGGGAGGTGGCTCCACACGCTCATTTTTACTCTAATGAGCGGACCAATGAGGGCATTTAGATTCTAATGACTGCGTCTGTCCATTAACCCTCAAGACAACCTTTGTATCGAAGGGGCCCCCTGGATCAACCTAAAGCAAGAGGAAGCAGGACTCTCTCCAGGTTACATGTGGGGGCTCTGCAGTAACTTATCTATTGTCTCAGCTGGCTGGGGTCTGTGGGTGTTCCCGGAATATGGCGCTTTCTATTTAAAATCTGGTCCTGGGCCAACCAGATCAAATCAAGTCGCTGTAGATATGGGAGGCCCTCTCTAGCAGCCAGCTGCTGATGCGGTAAGATCCGGGGTCTCACCCCAGAAGGCCTGAGATGCCTACTCTGTCTTCACAGCGGCGCCCCCAAAATGAACGACGATGTGGCATGAGGCACACTCCGGACAGCGTTCACTTGCTCTGCTGTCTTACAGCTTATTGTCTGGCAAACAAAAATGACGCTTGCACACTCACTGAATTCTTGTCCAAGTTTCATTACGAACCGACGATTGCCAAGTGAATTTTAACAATTCTCATGACCGAAATCAAACGATCGAATGCTATTCACTGTTTGCAAACCTATCATTTAACTTGGTTTGATAAGATGGTATTAATCTCTTAGGACAATGATTCTCAAAAACTAAAGTATAATAAAGGTCTACAATAAAATTTAAAAGAGAATATGTTAAATATCCAGTAGTTTTTTTTTTTTTTTTTTTTTTTAAGTTCAGAGGCGACTTTCAACAGAACTTCAAAACCAAATTGGGGGACCATGAGCATCGAACTGTTCTTTTTAATCACGAGCAAAAATCCATCACACATGTTCTTTCAAGTAAAGTTTATTAGAAAGAATCTGCTACTACAGAACCACATGTTAGCTCTGCCTTGGCAAGGTCAGGCCAGGGCAATAAACCCTTGAACCTTACAAATATGCAAAGCTGACATAAATAACAAATTAAAGCCAGCCAGGTATAACACTTGGGCCGGTGGGATGCGAGGCAGACACTGGGCCCGGGGAACAAACAAGAGCCTGTTGATTTGTAAGGAAAACTGGTCTTACCCTCTTTGTTCGCTGCCCATTAGCTTTGCATTTGGGGGTCACCCCGTTCCTTCCTGCTGAGGGGAAGCCTAATAAAAACGATTCTGCTGCGATCGCTGCCAGCTACAGCCCCACGTGAGCGCGCACGGGTGTGGACGTGGGTTAATAATGCAGCACGCTCTTATGACGGAATGGAGGGTCCTCGCGTGGGACCGACGTAAGGCGCTTTGGGACTGTAAAGCCATTTCTAAATGATGGGGGCCGCGATGTTCTCTGGGAAGAAGCCAGCTCTGGGGCAGCCGCGGAATCGGCACCAGGGGAGAGCGGGGTGACACGTGACTCAACCCAGCGGAGGGAAGGGGATTAGCCGCTGGGAAGCAGGAAGCGAGCAAAGGAAGAATATACAGGGTTTAAAGATAGGACGTACTGATTTATTTTTTAATATGAAGGGTATCAACAGAATTCAGAAGGTAGGGATCTAGAAGAGGCACAGTGACACAGGTTTTGAAGACTGTGCATAATTCCCACTAGAAAGTATCAGAGGCCTGAGCATCATTGCAGTGAGAGAGGCACACGATTTTGTTTGTCGAGCATATACTTTTGCTTAATAAGCAACATGTGAGTTTTCAGGATCGCTACGAAGCGTCACCGTTTAGTTACCCAGCCATGCACGTAAGGAAGACACGTTTTGACAGATCTAATCTGTAACATATTTAATTAAGCAAACACAGCCTATCAGACTCAATGAGTTGGATTCAAGGCTTTTACATTTTCTGTGAGCCTTTTGTTGTAGGGTGTGACTCTATATCGTCCACGCCCCAGGCTGGTGAGAGAGCAGAGCCTGTTAGTCTAAGATGATCCTTTCGACCATTATTGTTGAAAGGTAAACATGTCCTTTGGCTGCCATGCTAGAAGTGGCCCATAACAGCGACTCTCTTTTGAGGTCAACTGAGTCTTTGTCGGCAGGGAACAGTATAGAGCGACCCTGGACTTCCTCTGGGGGAAGAATGTTTGACCACGTGGTAGAGACGGAAGCGCTAAATCAGTTTACACGTCAATATCATAGCGAAGTTTTTAATTTTGAATTTTGAGAATTACCTATGGGATAGGAAACGGGTTTGTAGGTGAATGGGGAAATTCTCAGTTTGATGATTTATTTTTATCTATTTACAGCTTAGATTTGGTACATTTTTTCCTAATTTACAGTTCGTCGCATTCGGATAATCATCTCTTTACTGTTTTGGATGCACATATACTTAACATTGTGGCCACCAAAATGAAATCATATCCGATACGAGATAAATTCTAAAAAATGGTTTTCCCCCAGAGGACGGCTAGGATTGCTGGGGAGACTCAGGCGGGAGTCAGATCGAGTACTTTCTCTGCTGTGCCAGCTCAGCTGTGACGATTGGTACAGCCCTTCTTTTAAAGAAAAAGATGTTTTTTTTTTTTTTTCTGCAATTGGCCCCACTTCAGGACAAGAGGTTTGGTAAATGCCTTCAGGAGAGTGAAACAACGTTGTAGCACTGTACAACCGAAATACCAGTGACAAGCAAACAGTGTGGGGTACAACCTACCAGTGATTTCCAGAAGAGCGGATGGCAACAAATGACATCCCAGTGTCCTTTTATTTTTAAAAGTGCTCTGTGGCCCATAATAGTGACATAATGTGTATATGTATGTGCATGTGTGTGTGTGTGTACATAAACGTATTTATATATATTTTTTTCATTGCAAAAGCAACTGTTACGTAGCTCAACTTCTGAACTAGATAGATCCCTAAACCTGGCCTCGGCTCCATTGTTCTGAGTTCTGGGTAAGTGTCTCCTTGAGAGCACAGGAAAACAATGAGTCCACTGTCTGAATGCACGGCCTTTCCCATCCTCTGAACAGCTCGTTTTTACTATCAGGTACGATTCTTGGTTGGGCCGACGGGTCGGCATTTTATAACCACTGGTCTCGTTCCTGTTCGTCGTGACTACCCGGGTCCCAGCCTGGCAGACCCAATTCTGTCATTCTCTCCTCTTTCACCGGTCACCGCAGTTATTTTCAGATTGGACACTGAATGCGTTCAGGTGGTGGGTGTCTGGGCACTCCGATTTTTCTCCCTGCTCTACGACCTCATCCCTGGCCCGGCTCGCACGTGAATATTGCCACGCCAGCCTCAGACATCTGAGATTTTACGACCTGATGTGGGCTGTCAAGCTGGCCTTCCGTCCCCAGGTCTGGTGTGGGCTAATTAGTTAATCCCCCACTCCGACCTTGACCCAGGTGGGATTCTGGCCCCTGGGAAAAGCAGATAACCGACAAGTTTTTAATTTTAAATGTCAAGTTAATCTCAAGTTATTCTGGCAAAGGCTGCATAACCTTGCTCCTCGCGTCTCTGTTGATTCTGTGTGTGGGAGCGGAGAGAGGCAGTCAAAAGCTCTTGTATAGGAAGTTGAATCATAACGTATATTACCAGCCTATTTATTTTTGGATTCTTGTGGATCCAAGGCTGTTGGCTCTAAATCTCAAGGACTAAAGGATTAAGACGTGCAGAAATATATAATGTGTATATTGCTAAAGAGGCGGGCTTGTGACTCTTGTCTATTCATCTCTGGCCCCAGGGCACGCACCCTCGAATCGTATTAAATATTATACAAAAACGTTTATTTAAAGTCCTTTCAACTGACAGCTTATTACATGCAAGATCGAGTGACAAGAAAGTTCAACATCGAACGTGTTAGTGTGCCGACTCAGGGTGGGGTACGCTGATTCCTGTACAAACAAACAGACATGGAAATATCCTCAGCTTCGTGCAGCCTGTGGACCAGGGGTTCCGACGAGGGGAAAATGAGGGGAGCGTTGTTTTTTTTTTTCTTTAAGTCATCCAGGGGCAATTAGGGTTGGCAGACGTTTGCGTACTGGTGAACACACTGAGGAGGCGAAAATAAACTTAATTTTTACAACAGATGTTTGGCAACTAATTAGGAGTAGGTGCTTTCGTGTACGATCCCAGTTAACCAGCTCGGACCTCAGAACAGTTTGAGTGTTAGGCCTGGACATTTAAAACGAAATGGGAAGAAAAATAATAAATAGCAAATAAGGAGCATAAAGTGGCCCTTTCATTTGCTTTTCCTTATGGCACAGTAGACTGTCGATGTTTGGGTTTCTAGCCTTATTTTTTTGTGTAAGTAAAATAATTTGAGTTTTGGGAAAAGTCTGCCTTGACTTCAGTGACAGGTCAGCGGAAGGGACATTCATGCCACAAGGCAGCATCTCAGCAGAAGGGCAGCAGAGATGTGGAGTCAGTTTAGAATTCGATGCTGTAAGTTACTTGAAAGACTTTTCTTAAGGTGACAGTGAGATGAAATATTCAAGATAAACTGGAAGATCTGACTGGAAATGCACGATGCCTCTCTGAAACGGTCTGCCCTGATTTACAGATCCTCAATTTTCAATTTATGAGCCCAGACCGGCGTACGCCACCAGAGGACGGGAATAGAGCAGTCATATTAGAGACAGCTCATATATCGTGAAGACGGACTCTGGAAGAATTAGAAAGTATAATAAAGTGCCTGTCCCTTTAAGACAGGACCTGGCTCGCCGCCCATTGCAAACCTAAGGCATTAGATATTTTTAAAGCCCTTAAAACTGTCACTTTCCCTCCAGACTTTTTGTCATCTCCAAATGGAAAAACAGTACCAGGGAGATTTGCCCATATTGTTTCAAGCCTCCCCGGGATATTTTTGAAAAGTAAATATTTATTGCTAACAATAATTTTTTTTTTTTTGCTCAGGTTAACTAGTCCTCCCAGTAGGAGCAGGACATTTGAAAGACAGAGAAACCGCTCAGCCACTCTCACTTTAGGCTCCAAGTAAGACTACGCGCCACGCGGATTATTCAAATGTGTTCGTCTTTTTCCTAAGGAGACGAGAAGTTATTTTATGGAGAGATCTGCTAGAATATGTTTGGGGCTCAGAACAGGTTACTCTGAGCCTGGAGTCCCAGGGGCACTACACAGAGCATGGGCCTGCTGAAGGCCGCTCCCCGCCTCGTCCTGGAGGCGCACTGTGACACCACAATCAGGGTGAGGACCCTCCCTCCTTGGGCTGCTGTAGGGAAACTTCCAGAACACAAACCGCTCAGTGCCCACGCATGTGTTTTCCCCTGAGACATTCAAGGAGGCCCGATACTTCCTCTCGTTCGGGGCCAGCTCGGCGTAAGGAATGTCTGGGTTTCACGGGGCGGGGGCGGGGGAATGTGTTCCATCAGATAAGCCACAAAAGGGCAAAGGGAAACAAGTTTGTCCAGTGCAGATTTTCTCAGAGATTTTCAGATATTCCGTGAGTCTCAGATCCTAGGGCCCCGTTTAGGTTTTGATGAACTTTCAGCGAGACTAGTAATCGATGGATCATATTTTGTCACATGTTGGCTAAAGAGATTAAGAAAATAAAGCTGCTAAGTTTCTTTTAGGTTGTGGTGTTCCTATTAAGTGATTGATTAATTAGGTAAACATTGAATGATACTATAGCATCTAATGGTGTCTACATTTTTTTTATAAATATGAGACATTTAGAGATAGAATAGACTGAATACAGTAAGACTATATCTATGTGTCTACCTATCATCTGTCTATGTATCTGTTTATAAATATGTGCTATAGATATACATTTACATGTGATGTCGCACACACGTGTTAGGATTTCTAGCAACAGACTTAGGATTCTGCTAGTGAGGAAGAAGAGGAGAATGAATATAAGGCAGACGACTAGAGCTGTTGCTCTATTATGAGAAATTAAAAGCGAGTGTGTGAGAGAGAGAGAGAGAGAGAATGAATGCAAAAGAAATAGAGAGTAAGAGTATTGGGAAGTCAATAAAAAGCGGAAATAGGAAAAGGGGTTGAAAAGGACTCGAAGAATCTGGGGGAAGACTTGAACTGGGTCAAATCAGCCTCGTTTCGACTGGAAGTCACTCGCTTAACGAACATGTATCTATTCTGTGCCCCGAGAAGTGTAATGACGCTGGCTGGCTGGCTGCCACGTGAGTTGTGGTGACATTACGGTGAGAGTTCAATAAACCCGTGTTGAATGAATGAAGGGGCATGGAGACCACAATCCGATTCAATCAATCCGAACCCAGCAACATGCTGAACACACGTCCTCGGGCGTCAAAAAGGCAGTTGTTGCGACACTCGAACAACAAGGACTTGAAGAGTAGGTGACCAGCGACATACAGGGATTGTACCCACCGAGAAATGGTCTGCACATGGAAAATAAACGATGACAGAAAGATGTGTTTTATCAGGTTGTGCAAATCATCGAAACTGGGACCGTCTGGAGGAATGCAGCTTGCCTTCTCTATGAGTTTTGGGAGACTTCACTGCTCAGAGAATTACCAGGGACCATCCTATCCACTCGGGAAAGCCTGTTAGCATCACTAGGGGGCATTTAGCACCTCCTGGGTCTCCCTGCTTTGTTCTTAAAATCAGAAGGGAATGAACTAGACCCAGGATGGAAGCTTGCCCAATGTAGTTGCTCAGTGAATACTTAAAATCGCATGTCATGAGGCCCGGAAGGGACCATGGAGGTCAGCGTGTCCCCACTCTGGTCCTCCCAGTCTGAAGATGAGGAACCTAAAAGGAGGAGACAGGGATGGAGGCTCGGTGGCAGACCTATCCGCTAAGTGACGTCCTCTCCCTCACATCTGCTGGCCATTCGTCGGAGCTGCACCTCTCGGAACAGTTATTGGCAGTTGATTATTTTCCCTACGACACCTTCAATAAAGTCACAGTCCGCATGGATGTGTGAGACCCTTCCATAAGTTCCTGCCGAATGATCAGACACTGTTTCCTTTACAGATGAGAAGACGAAAGAGAAGCCAAGGTTAAGAATCAGGAGAGCACTGAATCTTTGCTTTCTGGAAACTGTTCGCAGATGTCTTACATCCTCTTCTAAATGGCAAATCGCTTTCGCAATTGATTATTGAGTTTATTTTCTTAAATGCCCGATTACTCAGATGACTAAACTAATTTGATTTAATTGTGACGAGTCCGTTCCCCGAGCTCTTATCAGAAGCCATATTCCTTCAAAAACATTCCCCTGCCTGTGGGATTCAAAATCGCTGTCATGTTCCTTCTGGTGAAACGAATTCCATTTTTAATAACTCGGGGGTGAGTCACATTTCGGGTTACTCTCCGTCTTTCCTGCACAGCGTTTGGAGAATGTGAGAGGAATTCCGATTCCTGCCCTGACACGGGAGCTCGGTGAGCCTCTTCCTTCCCGGGCAGAGCGGGGATCAGACGTGGCCGTCCCTGCTCTGGCGGGGAGGGTCCTGCCACGCTCCTTCTCGCCAGAAGAGCCACTTCCGGGAGATCAGGAGATAACGCATCTGGAAAAAGCATGAGCTCACCCAGGTTTGCGGTCTCTCTGAAAATCAGACCCCCATCCATAATCTCACGCTCCGTCTGGATGCCCATCCGTTTGGGTAAAGTTTAACGATCAGCCTCCACGCCGGGCAGACAACCTTTACGACGGGAGAGGAAGGGGGAGTGCCATTTTCTAAGTTCAGACTAAACATCCCTCTGCCTTCGGGGGTGTGTTTTCCTTTCAGCAGCCCGGAGAGTGTCGTTGGCAGACGCCTCTTCAGCGCGTTTGTTTCTCCTGTGGGCGTGTGTACTCAGCGGGCCCTTGTGAGCGTGAGCAGAGCCCGGAGGTGGCCGTGCCTCGACTGAACTGAAACGGTGTGAAAACACGAGTCTAGAGATTGAGAAGATTAGCTGTTCGACGTTCCTTTTAGCGAAAGCATCTCTCTTTAGCCCCAGTTGTGAGCCAGTCGGCCGAGAAGCCGAAGCGTGGGGCCGAGCGGGATGCTTCGTGTCTGGTTCATCGGAGCTTGTTCCAACACAGAAGCAGGCAGCTGAGGACCCGTTAAGGGCCCGGAGTTTGAAATAAAACAGATCGTGGTTCAAGGCCAGGCTCCGATACATGATAGATGTGCTGTTTCCCCGCTCACGTCTCGGGGCGCAGAAAGGAGGAAAGAGTGTGTGTCCTGGGATTCTTGTAAGCGTCCCGTTGGGCGATGTGAGTAAAGGGACAGCGTACGTTTGCCCCAGAGTAGGCACACGATCAATATGAATCAGACAGAACCGAGAGCCTGTCTCGTGGAGCAGGCATTTCTGAAACTTTTATAGGGTTCTTACTAAATATACGAATTAAGAAAAAGAAAAGCCCCACGTGGGCCGAAATGCTTTTCTGGACATTGTTGGTGAACTGAACATTGGTGCAATATTTCTGGAGGGCAGTTCATCAAACTGAATCGAAAGCCTTAAGCAAGCTTAGACATATGCTTCACCTAAGAATTTAAATTTTGATCCCCTGATGGATAATCAGAAATATAAACAAAGATTAAATGTAAAATTACAATGCGCTTCCCCGGTTTGTTGTATTATTTAAAATAGTAGGAAAAAAAATAACAAAGTCCAACACAGCGTGAAAGAATTTACACATATAATGGAATAGCTTTATAGCTATTAGAAATCTTGCTTCAGATAGTCTTTCACGATAAAGGAAAATACTTTTAATGTACTGTGAAAAGACGCAAACACTCTTATGAGGCAGCATTTATACTCCATGAAAGCGATAGTTCTGAAATCTAGAAAAATATATATCAAAATGGCAGCTCTCTGGGCGGTGAGATTGCAAGTTATTTTTATCTTCTTAGAATTTGTCTTTTTAAAAAGTTAACAAATTCTATGTAGAGGCGCTTTAAAATATAACAAAAATATTATTTTTATTTTTGAACTTTCATGGTTTACTCCTCCTTCCTATTCCTGTTCCCAGATACTTATGTTACAGCCTGGACAGCTTTTGCTACAAGTAGTTAAAATGTAAAAATACAGAATTCCTAACTGCTGCTTACCTACTGCAAAGTACAACTGTTAAAATGATGAAAAGAAAATAATAATAATTATATAACACCTTTGATTTTTTTGTAATACACAGCTGATGTACAGTTTAGCTAAATGAAATATCATAAAGAGGCATCAAGTTGAACATGGATAAAGTCTTAGGAAGTATTTGAAAGATGTTTCCAGAAATATGAATAATCAAAAAACTATTCCGCGGGATGTTCCGGGAGTTTTCTTGGTGTCTGACAGGAGCTTCAGGTGGCCAGACCACTCGCTTAGTGTTAAGCGAAGTGGATTCTTTTCTCAAGTTAATGGTTTTCTTTGTGTGATTTATAGCACGTAATAACCCCAAAATTCACTTTCTAGAATTTTCCTTTCATAAAAAGTCATGAACAATTTTATAGGCAAACATGACAACCACGATTGTCTGATTCTTCCACCACAAGTTAGAAGTCGGATTTCCATGAATTTATGAAAGATTTCTTACTTTTATGTGATTAGGAAAGAAATTATTTGCTCTTAGTATAGAAAGACACTAAAAAATGAAAAACTTATAACCGTCTCTCTCACCCCAAAATGACATCAAGCAAACGAGACCCCTCGTTCTCCATTGAACCGCAGAGAGTGATGCTGCACCTTCGATGTGTTCACTATCGGGTCTGGGCTGTCCGTCCAGAGACAGGTGTCATCTCAGAACCACCTCGAACTAGGTCCCACCCAGTTTCTGACACGACCCGGAGCCCCAGGGGAAACTGGAGATAGCACTTATGGGTAACGCTCGCGAGCCCTGACCCGCTCCCGGCTCAGACCGAAGGACCGAGCGGGGCACGATGCGGCTGCGCGCGGACGCCATGCGCGCCAAGGCCGCTGTCCAGGACCGTCCAGTGCTGAAACCGCGGACACCGCGCGCGCAGCCCTGGACCCGCACACAGGCCTGAGCACTGTCCCCCGTCTCTTTGCCAGTTGATGTCGCAACCTAAACGGTTTTATTTTTTCCTTTTTTTCCCCTCAAAAGCCAGAGCCATACTTTTGGCTTCTACACGCATCGGGCAGGCAAGCCCTTGCTTGGTGACACAGGGGTTAAAAATGGAGGCTCTGAGGTTTTTGCCACCGGGCAGAGGCTCTTGATTTGCTGTTTATGGTGGCTTCTGGCCAACGACCAAACGAGTGCTGGACGGGTGTGACGAGGAACCTGTAATTAAGTTTCAACCACAGTACAGAATCCCACGCAGCTAAGATATGAACAAACACACAAGCACTAGGAATCTCTGGGCGCCGTCTGTGGCACGCTCCCCCCGCCACGGCCGAAAGGTAAAAGCAAACGGGCAAGCCCACACGACCAGGGCACATTTAACATCTGCAGGATGCCCAAGTGTGGCCTTTCAGATACGATACGGAATATGCGACTTGACAAATGGACGCTGCCAACTTCTTTCTCCTAAGGCCACGGCTGAGTCTGACCAGTGCTCGGCCAGGGGACCGGAGCCCTGCGAGCTCCAGGCCGCATTCTATAGTGGGAGACACTTTGTGACTCCAGAAGGATTCGGGGGCCCTGTCTTGGCCAACCCTTCCATGTAGCATTGATTCAATGCCTTAAAAACGCCGGCCTTCCCCCCCAGAGTACTCGCGATCTAAGCCGCCCTGGGCCCATGTGGCCTGTTTTCTGGGTTACGTAATGACAACTCTCCTGTTCCTCTGTAGGAGATGAGCTTGATGTGAAATTTCATTTAATGCCTCCCCTTGCTGACCTTGCTGAGGCCGGAGCAGGTTTGAGACTATGAGAAGAATGTGACCTTCTGAACTCGCCACAGTGCTTTCTAACCCCGTGTGCCCACGTGTCACAGTGAAAATGTGTCAGCTGTCCCGGTGCCACCCGTGAGGTGCAGAGCATAGTGACCGTAAACCCAAGCCGGACCACGGATGCCATGGAACTACACAGAATCACTTATTGAACGTGCGTGGAGGACCAGCTGTCCTCGGTGTCGACGGAAACAAGGGTAGACACGTTTTTTATAGACGTGGATTGGAGGAGAAGCCATTGCCGGAGTGTGCAAACGAGTGACACTCCCCAAGCATCTCAGGGACATCTCCCATTGCCCAGGGACCGTGCGTCGTAACCACGGGCGACCGCGCGTGCGGGGAGTCGGTTCCCCGGCCCGGCTCCGTCACGGACACGGACACGACGACGCGATCGCGATCGTCTGCGGTCCGCAGAGCGTGCGCTCCACGCTCCACTCTGCCGGGCTGCCGGCCTCGGAAAGCCCCGCGGCTCGGCCTGTCCGCCATAAAGCGGGAGAGCCGGCATTCTTTAGGACCTGGGGGAGCTGTTGCGTTCCACTGGAATGTGTTGAATGGCTTGTAAATTAGAGTCCGTAATGAAAACGCACCGGTGTCCAACTGCAACAATCATCTGGTTAAAATCAGGCGGTAATTCCACTAATTTTACTGCCCTTCTCCCAGCCCTCAACGCCTCATTTAGGAAAAAATGTTTATGTTCCCCTCAAAACACCTGCATTTTAACTTCAGTCCCCAAAGCAATTATAGTCCCTTATTTTTAAATTTTATTTCATTGTATTTCATTTCTTAGGCTTTTTTTCTTTTCTTTTTCTTTTCTTTTTCTTTCTTTGGTCTCTCTGTTCTGAACGAGGCATTCCTTTCTTTTGTAAAATCTAAGTAAATTTTAAAAAACCCCGAAATCTTTCACTGTGGGCTTTCTAAACAGTCACTTTCTCTCTCTCTCTCTCTCTCTCTCTCTCTCTCTCTCTCTCTCTCTCTCTCTCTCTTTCTCTCTTTGTGTGTGTGTGTGTGTGTGTGTGTGTGTGTGTGTGTGTGTGTGTGTGCAGAGAGCCCAGCGCTGCAGCTGTCGCCTAGAATCCTTTAGATATTTTTCAGGACACAACGGAGAAGTTTACATTGAGACTAAATGAGTTCAGGTTTTAAGACGAGAATGGTGTGACTGCCACTTATCCAATTAGAAACCTTCCAAACAGACTGGCTTTCGTCAAAACGTAGTCCTACTGAGACCCTCCACATTTTTGTCAATTTAACATCACTTTCCAAAAGAAAAAAAAAATGTGCTTTCATCCCCAAGGAAAAGAAAGTTCTACGGCAAATGTTGAAAATACAGCATGAGAGTCTGATACTCTGTTCTAGCTGCACATGTTTGTTTAAATTTCCTGATGATAAGGTGACAATTTTCTCTCCAAGCTAGGTAAAAATTCGTAACTTTGTATTACATTTTGTTTCTTGAGATAAAACAGAGGGAAGAGGATTTCGAGCCACATATACACGGATCTCTCTGTTTGTTTCCAGAGCCTCACCTTCCCCCCACCCGCTCCGCACCCCGCACCCCACGTCTGGGAAACATCTGTGGGCCGCCGAGGCGTCCTGGGTAATGACATGCAAATGCGCCCACCAGTTAACAGAATCTCCTTGTCCAATAACGGAATTGGACCAACATGGAGGTTTGCAAATTGGAGCCAGGCTCGCCCAGGCCAGATGTGCAAACAAGAGCACGTGCTCCTGGGTTTAGGGATGAGAGCAGCCATGGCCCGTGGGGAAGGGAGGCAGAGAAGACCATGTGACAGGCTATCGAACGAAGAACAAAAAAAGAAATGGCCAGAAAGGCTCTGGTAGGGTCATGCTCAGCTAAATGTAACCATCTGCTTCCTGGGGAGAGTCGCCGTGATGTCCCCCCAGGCCTGTCAGCCTGGCCGGCTGAGGGTGGCCGCCCTGCTCCAGCTACGAGAGGGCTCACCCCACCTTACACCGTCCACTTCTGATGGACGCGCTCACTTTCAGATGCCACGTGAGGCACGCGGGGTGTCAAGCAGCTGGCTGGGGTCCCCTTTTTCCTCATGTACCCGAAGTCTTAGTCCCACTGAAATGCAGAATGAGGAACGGAAGCTGGCACCCTGAGCCCTGTGCTATCTGTCGGGCCTCTTGAGAAAGATGGGGTGGGCCCCGCTGCAGGGAGAGCTGGACACGACAGCTGCAGTCCCTGCCACGTGAGCCAGGACGTGGCGCTTCCCACGCAGAAAACCGAATGGACGCCATCATCTCTGTGAAGGCATCAAACAGAACCGAACAAGAGAAATCTAATAAACTTACATTACAATGGAAAAAAATATATAGCTTAAAGCAGGATTTCAAAGCTTTCCCTTTTAAAGCGAAAAAAAAAAAAGTCCTTACCATTCTTTAAAAAAGTGAAAGCCAAAAAGTATGATATTCTACGTGTCACAGTTAATAAGCATCATGTGACCAGGCTCACCGAGGACCAAAAAATGCGTGAGCGTTTGAGTCCCCCCCTCATGGATGATGGCTGCTGTTAACGGATGGCGACTGAATGTACCGGGGTCAGTTAGCATAATGAAAACATAGTTTATGAGGCTGTTAAAGGGATAAATTGTTTTCATATTTATTCATCTGTTCCCAAGGTTAATTTGTTTTTTTTTTTTTTAAAAAAACATGCTTTTCATGTTTCTCAAATGAACAGCTAAATAAATAAAGCGTGAGTCTGAGAACGGTAGTGACCCTACAGATATAACATGGTGTCTCTCAGTGGAGGCCTAAGAAATCATTTCCTGAGTGCACGTTCATGAGACCCAGTAAACAGAATTCCCAAGTTAATGACACATAAATAAAAGTAGAAAGATGCATAAGCAAGAAAAACCAGAGTTAGGTCAGGCTGGTGTTTGCTGAAGGAAATGCCACGTCACTGCTATATCTGCTTCAATTCACTGCTGAGGGCACCCTCATAACGAGAATAGTCTGGAAAACCCCCCATTTTACTGTGCTCACCAAGAAGACGAGATTCCCAGTTTAAATGGGGACTTCGAGAGACTGATGCCCAAAGCATGTTCTGGGTCGTAGCAGCTTCCAGACAGAAAACACCGTCAGAAGAGACAGTGCCCGTCTGCCGTTTCCCGGTGGGATCGACCCTCATTTGTCACCTGAGCTCTCCTCGCCCCTCGGCTGCCAAGGTCACTCTGTGGATGTCACAGAAAGCCTCTCGCCCTGATTTTCTCTTCCATTACTTTCTTCTCAGCTTCCGTCTTTGACTTTTCCCCACTGCCTGCTCCTTCAATGCTGGCACTTTCAGTGGTTCTGTCCCTAATTCCATCAGCCTTTCTCTCAACGGGCCTGTGATCTTAGAGGGTCCTTAAGTATCTCAGATTCACTGTCACCAAAATAAAAGTTAGATGCTGTCTACTTCTGGTGAAAGAAGTCATTACGTAATCACTGTGAGCTCAGTAGAACAGGAAGGACCATCCACAGCTGGGCCTCAGAAATGTCACCCAAATCCGACCCCTCCCCGCCATCGCCCCCTCCCACTGCCTTCATCTACGCCCTATCATCTCTTGGTTCTGATCATTGCAGCAACTTTTCTCGCTTCCCCAGTCAATTCTCTGTTTTATTATCACCAGAACTTTTTCTTTCTCTTTTAAAAAACAAAGTGGGCAATGCCACTGGATAAACATGTGCATTCCTTCCTGCCGCTTGCTGGTGGATTCCGAGCTCTCAGAGCATCGGAGCCGCCATAACAGGAGCATCGTCTTCCTTTTCAGCTCACCTCCTGTCCCTCCTTGTCCTGCGCCTTCATTTACACAGTGCCCTCCAGCCACACCTGTGTCCTGGCACAAGTTCCTCTCTCTTTTGTGACCCGACAGTGGCCTTCGAGCTCAGAATAACAAACCCACTTCTTTGATGACAAGGAGGACGTGGAAGGCGACCCACGCACATCTGGGCGGCTGCCGATCCCAGCCTCCCTTGCCACACCCAGGCCGCAGTTTGCATTGCACATCTGTGTCCGGGGCGGCAGATCAGGAAGAAACAGACCGAGCAGCTGCAGAGGGATAGGCAGGCGTGCAAAACGTGCAGCAAAGGTCAGAGAGAAGTAGTTGCTGCAGCTTTAAACCAACGTGTGTGTAATTAACGGCTCTGATCCATGATTTAATTTCCCCAACATGCTACTCTTTATGGCACACCCTTCACGGAACACGGAGAGTCGGCTGTGAATCCGAAAGCAGCTTCAGGATGGGCCTGACACAGTTTCCCGAGGTTTCTGGGGACTGCATTTGGTGGCGGTGACAGGCACGGCGCAGCCGTCAAGCTCAAGTCCCTCTCCACCTCAGCAGCAGGTGGAGGAGGCCGCCGAACAAGGCAGCTCATTCCTGTGCCTGCCACCCTGTTCGGGGACAGGCGGGTCCACCTGGGAATTGTGACTTCTTTCCCATTCAATTATTAGTCTTTCTACCAAGACCACCTACAAGTGCCAATTAGCAGGAATTACAAAGGGATTAATGCTAAAACGGCTCCCTGATTTGACTTCGCTTTCCCATGCCTCCTTCAAACTTTCCATAGCAACGGCTTCCGGTCCCGTCTAAGGAGACCGAAGGTAAAACAGAAATGGAATGTAAGTTCTCCATTTTTCAAAGGGAAGCCAAGAAACGCACACACACGCACCCAGAGCAACCCGCCCCCAAACTGGAGTTCCTTCAGCTGTTGTCACTTTGGTGGCCCTGCATGTGGCATGGGCTGACACAGGACACACCTTGCTGGGGGGGTGGGGGTGGGAACACATATGCTGGAATATTCTGAAATTCACTCATCGGTCTACCATTGTCATGGCAATGTGCTACAGGTCCAGATTCTACAATCGTCTCTCAAGTACATACGAGCAAAGGGAGACAACCCGGTCTTAAAGAAACATGAATTATTTAAAAGATGACTTTACCCACACAGAAATGAAATTACCCGCACGCACAAGTCTCTTAATAACTCAAACAGAACGCTCTACTTCCCCTTAAGCAATGATATGTTTTACATAAAGTTGTTTTTTTTTTTTTTTTTTTTTTTGCCTGAGATAGTCGGGCGATTCCTCCCGATGTCCACTTTGTGTACACACAGGGAGAGTATCCACATTCGAGTATGTTCTGTAATTAATTTCGAAGTGAAAAAAGAATGCGCTGACAAACAAAACGGCGAGCCCATTATCTGAACGACGGGAACCTCACTTACAAATGTGAGTAAACGATTTTTTCCTCTTCTTAAACACATGTATATAGTGTGTAAAGAGAAAAAAGGTATTTCCATTTATAAAAGGGTGCTTTCGCCCGATACATCCGCAGACACAAAAGGAGCCACACTCGACCCCAAATTAGATCAGGGAGCTGAGACGAGCAGATTATAACAGGCCACGGGGCCGTGAAAAATATACTGTCATTCGGGGTTCATTTTTTTTTTTTTACAGTAAAGCAAAGGAAAAGTCATTTCATGATAAAATATCATACCATCTGTTCCTGTATGTATGAAAATTTGGCTGAACTGATCCAATTTACAACAAGCTGAAATGGGTAGGAATCTCTGCGCCCGTAGCCTTCGGGGTTCAGCGTGTGAGAGAGAGACAGACAGACAGCCCGGGGACGGGG
This sequence comes from Macroglossus sobrinus, assembly GCA_004027375.1. Taxonomy (NCBI): domain Eukaryota; kingdom Metazoa; phylum Chordata; class Mammalia; order Chiroptera; family Pteropodidae; genus Macroglossus; species Macroglossus sobrinus. The sequence continues at coordinate 211,690 of PVKZ01002167.1, read as the reverse complement.
AGGACAGGTACGATGCTCGCTGGAATTCCTGGCCCAACTCCAACCCCCCTGTGGCAAGCACCCGGTGTATTTGTGGAGAACCTCAGATGTTTGCTGCTACACAGGCTCACCTTCCATCTCAAGGAAAGTAGACGCTCAAGCCCAGTTTGAGCATCTAGATGCCTTCATTTTAATCTAGAAGGCAGATTTGAACTAGAAATGCTCGAAACCACAATTTTAAAATGGCAGAGGTCGTCGGAAGTCCTAAGTTTCTGTGATTCTCAAATTTCCTAATGCTTCTAAGATTGTATGAAGTTCCATTTTTATTTAGCCTAAGACATATGTTTGCTGTTGTTTTCCCAGTTTTGATCAGAGCCCTTCTGTAATCAAAATTCTTGAAGGATACCGCATACTTGAAGTCCCCACTGTATTTATCGAAGTGTTCTGATTCTTTGCCAATTGTCATGAGAGTTTTAGAAAGCATTAATATTCATGCACATATTACTTTTATATTGAATCCAGTATATGTCGAGAATGAATGGGCATCTAAACAGATAATTACAAGATTTGGTGGAGGAGAATAAAATAATGATCATGAGTCTATAGGGAATTCTTTCAATTTTTTATAACTTTAATTTTACCTTTTCTTTTTCCTCCTAGAATTATATTTTGATATTTAGCTTTGCAAGATACTCAACTTCACATAATCATCTAAAATAGATGATTCCGCTTATGTTTTCCTTCATCCTTAAGTTTTCAATTTCTTAGGACCCTGAAATAATCCCATATTTAAACCTCCCAAGAGACTTTTGGCTCAAAGCCCTAAAATATCTGATATTGCCTATTATTCTCACAAGGCCACGGATCTAGTTTTGTAAAATTAGAAACTTTGTTTCACCTCTTTCCAACCCCAACATGGGACAAGGTAGGCGGCGCATGTGTTCACAGTTTTACGGCAGGTCGACTGTCCTGCTGCAGAGGAAACGCCGTGCAGAAAAGCAGAGAAAAGTGACCATCTTCTATTAATGCTGAGAGAATTTCACAGACGACGCAAATACGTTCGATCTGGATTACTGGTTGGGCCTTAGTGCTGATTAAGTTAACCGAGTAAATCATCCCAGGGCTGATAACTTATGGTGAACAAAGAAAAGCAGAGAGTTAAGATAAATACTTTAAGGATTCGTTGACCCACTCAGTTAATAATGTGTTCGGTCCTAATCGCTGAGTTTGGCTATACAGAGAGTTGATTTATTTGCCGTATGATTGTGTAATTGCTTGATGCTCCACCCCGGGTTGTGGAGCGTATTTAAGGAGCTCGGTACTATTCATTCCACACGGTGATTCCCCCACGGCCCTCAACCCTATCACAGCCCGCTGGGGCGGGGGCCGTCCCCCTCTCAGCAAAACCCACATCACAGCATGATCCAACTCCGTGCCACTATATGCCACACAAATCCCACCAAGGTTCATTTGCCCGAAGGGCAGTTACACACACCCAGCTCCAGGCCAGGCCTACATCTGCAAACCCAAAGCTGACAAACGAGCTCCCGAAGCATCCACGAGTTAAAATATTTGGAACAGAATCCAACCAAGGGGCTAACGTTTTGCGGATGTATTCTATGTATGGTCTAATTTTATCCTCACAAGAAGCCTCTAAGGTTAAATGAACACTTTTCTAGAAGACACCGGGTTTCAGTGAGGTGAAATAGCGTGCCCAGAGTCACGTAACTGTTAAATGGTAGAAATAAGATATTAACCTAGATTTTTCTTGCCCCCAAACCTCCATTCTTTCTAATACATGGCACTTCTTCCAGACGCATTGCCATTTACCCGATAGGCAGAGCAAACATTTCAACACACATAACATTCAACTGACGAAATCTATATCATGGAGGACGATATCTACTTAGATAATTTTCTAGACTGGCTAACTTGAGGATTTCAACGATAGCAAGTTTCCATCAGACGGAATTTTTTCACATCGATCTTTAAATCAGATGATTTGCGTTTCCATCTTAAAACCAATATGGATCGATTAATCGAGAACTACAGCTTCTATAAAACAGTGGGTCTAACCTGGTTTGCTGCAGCACAGCCAGCAGGGTCCCACATTCTTCCAGCAGCATTCTCGGGGTCACGCACAGAATCTCGAGGTGAGGTGGAAGAGCGAATGGGGGGCCCTACAGAGAAGAGGGGAAAGAGAATTAAAAAAGAGGATTTAGTATAGTGAGTTAGTAAAGTCCACATCGGACTCTTGACGGAAAACGCTTTGGCCTAAGGATGGGAAAGCGGTGTGAATTCCGACAGTCATCTTTATTAACCACGTGCCCTTGATCAAGCCCCCCATCTCTCCTAATGGCAGGGGGTCTCATCGTCAGGAAAACAGAAGCAGCTTGGTCCACCCGGCTCGCGCTGAGAATCGAGTGCAGGGACAGACAGCAAAGTTCCCTGACACATAAAACAAGCAAGCACTGTACACGCTCGAGGATTATTAGCAGCCTGTCTGTTCCACGGCTGTTGCCAGGCAAAATCGTTGGCCACTTGCCCCGACCACAACATCCTCAAGGCAGGCACGGTGCATGGCAGAAACCGGAAACAGGCCACTTTCACATTATTTAGAAATTTGTTATGAAATTTTGCCAAAACGTTATAAATGCCAGCGAGGGCCACGGGGTGTTGTACCACATTCTTTCCACCTCATGAACCATTGTTTCTTGCTCGGAGCTCACGAGTGAAAACGCACGGACTTGCAGTTGCTCAGCTGGGGCAGCCTGTGAAATGCCTGCTATGTGAGGCTTGATCCCGGCCAATTATCTCTAGTTCCTCTCTTTTATTAGTGTTAAATCCGAATTACAAGGGGAAGGGTGGGAGTGAAGCGTGGACTATGTTCTAAATCTTTAACGCAGCGGATTCATTCCTGTTGTTTCACTGTCCCTCTTTATAACTGTTCATTGGTTTGAGACCACTGGTCGACAGTTTTGGCCTCCTCCAAACCCATCTTTCTCTTTCTTTTCTTATGTTTTTTTTTTCTTTTTTATTCTTTTGCTTAGATCTGTTGCCTAAAAGCAGCAGATGAACTTTGCCGTTGCAAAGTTTGAGGAGAGAGAGAGAAAAAAACCCCCAGAAACCTCACAACAATCTTAAACTTGTAGTTAACAAAATAAACTACAGATAAAGCCCCCGAAGGTCTTGGCTACAAATGTTTCCCACTAAAATGGAACTCTGCTCGTGGTCTGAAACAAATTAGGAGGGAGGGGGAGAGAAAAAAAAAAATCACCAGCTCTGGGGTGAAACCGGGGTTGGTGCTGCCTCATCATTTTTTAACCAAAAATAAAACAAGCAAATTTTGTTTAACTGCAGGTCAAATAAAAAAAAAAAATTAAAACTCCCTCATCTGTTCAGTGTAATTACTAACAGACAGCAGTCTTACCAGCTGCAAGGTTCATGGATAAATGGAGAAAACCATAATTTTCTCTCCCTGGGGTAGAACCTCTAAACTTCGCGTCTGTGCCTCTGTGGTGTGCTTTTAATATACCATGAGAAGCTGAGTCACAACGTTTTCGGAGTATGTCTCTCTATTTTCTTTTCTTAAGAGAATGAAATAATTGTGTGGACATATAAGAGTTCAAGTTCTGAAAAGGGGGGAAAAAAAGTATTTATTCCTCCAAGGTTCTCCATCACCACACTCTCCCCTTTCCCTAAGGATGGCAGAATGTCCCAGCCTTTTGTCACCCGAAGATGGGTGAAATGGACTATACTTTAGATTTGTAAATGTTGCCGATCGCTTTCCAAATGTTCTTATTTCCGCGTAATCAGAGAAAGCTTTTTTCCCCCTAGTACTTTGCCCTTAATTTTTAAGCCCAAAGGTATATTAAGGAAAATTTGACCCTATGTTTCTGATTCATTTAAACTGAATTCATTGAACTTTTTTAAAAAACAAAACATTTTTTGGTGTCCCAAAACTCCGATGAATGCATTTAAAGCCATCTTAAAGCCCTTATTTTATTTGCACAAAGATGCCATAATTGTGCCGAAAGGAACAAATTTAGCTTAAAAATCTAAATTTTGGTTTGAGATTGAACTCATCAGGTTCATTTAGGGTCTGAAACAGAAGTAGAAAAACTATGCTTTTTTCACCTTTCGCTGGGCTTTTCTTAGTGGGTCATTTCACCTTGTCATCAGGATCTAATCAGGGGAATACAGATTAATTGGGGTGTAGGTAGTCACTTCACAGTGATGAGGATGGTAGGCTGAGACTGTGGAGTAACAGAAGCTGCCAGAAACGCTTACGAGTGAGCATGTTCTAGATCTGCTTACCCTCCCCGTTATCGTTATCGTTGACCCAGACAGAAGGAACGTACGTTCAGGTAGAAAAGAGCTCGCCAGAAGGTGGGACAGAGGTGACTCTGAGGGACTCGGGAGGAACCGACAGGAAAGCCACTACGTTCGCCCTTTCTGAAGACGGAGAGCTACTGGGGACCGCGCTCCTGGAGTTTGGACCAAGGTCATCTTCTCAACGGCCGCGAACAAGCTATTTCTAGGTCTCTGTCTAGTTGACATCATTACTGCAATATGTCACATGGAGAGAAATCAACCACATTTCATCTGGTCAAGCTCCCCATTTGGGAAATGTTTAAAATCCATCCCTGAGAATGTTCGTGGACATTACATAGAAACACAGACCTGGATTGCATCTGCACTGACCAAGTGAAAAAATATTGAATAGTTTTCCCAGTTTCGCCAATTAGAATAAGCAGAATCACTCCAAGGCCACGTTTGGTGACTTCCCTGAAGTGGGAATCAGGAGTAGGATAACTCCTCACGATTGCAGAGTGGGCCCAGAGGTCCAGTTTTCAGTCATTCTCTTAGAGAGGTTATTTCGCCACCTGTCTTGCTGGCACAGGGGACCACAGTGGAAATGAAGCCCGAGACGTCGGTGTCAGTGGTCTGGAGTGGAAAGGTGATTCCGCAGAATCACGTTGGTTCGAACGCAAAGAAGCACTCAGCATTCGTCAGCTCCGTGACTTTGCACGTGGAGACGGCCGTACGGACACGAGAAGGAGAGACGGTAAGAACCGGTGTACGTCGGTCTGCACATACCCCGTCGCTAAGTGTAAAGCAAACATCCTAAGCGATGAGAGCAATGGGCCGTGGTTTCGCTGGCGGTGGCCTTTCCATTTTTCTTTTGTCATGACATGCGAACTCCAGGTTTGACTTCCTCTCGGCGGTGCCTCCGATTTAGTAAGATGTGGAACTCGTTTGCTGGGGCCGGGTGCTGTGTGGACTGAAGTGAGTGTCGTGGCACTTGGCACACCCTGGAGGCTCCCTGTTCCCCATGCTGCAGCAAACCCAACAAGCACCAAGCTGAAATGGGGATTTGGAGAGAGATGGCAGATCTTGGAATGCCAAGCCACCAGGTGAAGGACAAACTGTGCCAGACGAGGGTCCTTCCGGCTCAAAGCGCACACTTGTACTTGGGGGCTGCTCGGAAGCAGAGCATCACCTCGTCTAACTCGGCCCGGTCCACTCAGAGCTCAGCCCTCAGCCTGAGAGTCTGTTTGGGCTTTCCCATCTCTCCAGCGGGAATGATAATAGTACCTGTCTCAAAACTCAAATGTCTGAAGAAGAAATATGTATCTAAGTGCTCAGAACAACAGTTTATAGTGAGTCTGCGGAAAATATTAGCTTTTACTCTTTTTCAAGGAAAAAGGTTTGAATTCCACACAAACGGGCTGCGCGCTCACTGTCACTCACGATTGTCTTCCCAGAAGCCAGCCCCGTGCCCACGGGTAGAAGCTGCTCAGTAAGTACTGATGGAGGAAGCGACATTGAAAAGTCAAACGCAGACCGTTCGGTTACCAGAGGGCTTTGAATCGGAACCACCAGAAAATGGATCTGGGCTTGTCGCACGGGTATTTGGGGAGATGTGACAAAGGCAGCCTCTCTCATCACCAAAGCGGCCATTTCCACGGACTGAGGCGAAGCCAGAAAGAGTTGAGGGTTGGAACTGGGAATCAGGATTTTCTGGCGGTTGATAAACTCCTCCTGCTCTCTGTGATTGCTCTGAGGACAATGTGGGCTGTTCTGCCTTTTCGTTCAAATGACAACCTCTCTGGAATGACAACAACAACAAAGGAGGATGGGAAAGTCCCTCTTTGTCGCACCTCCGATACTCGTACCCCGTAAAACTGCTGACAGAAAGACGTGACGATGAAAATGAAAACACCACCACGAAGGACGCAAACCCTCCCGCATTCTCCTCCTCCTTTGCCGCCCGTCCCCTTGCACGCAGCCGCGCGGTGCTAGGAACAGCCTTGCCATGTCCTTTTAACGTGATCTTAAACTTTTATGGTGCCTCATAGCTAAGCGTCTCTAGACGGTTTACAATCACATGAAAATGAAAGTCAGTTCTCCTCGCGGATGGCCACGGGGCCCACGCTAAAAGCCAGCGGTTTGTGACTTTATCCTGACAACTGAGGACGATCTTTTTTCTCCGGCACCCCAGGCTCCAACGTGCCCCTCGCCTCCTGAGGGTGAGGACGGGAGGGGGAATGAGGGTTCCCCGCCACGGACGACCTGTGACCCCTGGGTACACGGGGGACACGGTGAGGGCACATCATGGTCCGCTGTCCTCAGCCTTAGCTTTTTAATTTTTTATTTTTGAAAAAAAAAAAAACACTTTCATGGTGGAATGCTAGATTCTTCATAAGCGTCATCAAATATGGACATGACAGAAAATTAAGTTCCTTTTTTAAGGGATCTCGGCATCTGTGCTTGGCAATGTGATACTATTTCTCCTTTGGAAACCCTTCCGCTTCATGTAATGACTGACGTAATGACTGCACATACATGTAATATATAATATATGTTACATTAAATGAATTTTACAGAACTATGTGTTATACGTAGTCATAATATATAGCCAGACTATATATATTCATACTCTATATGTGCGTATATCTTCCCACGCCACAAATTATTTTTTAAAAAAGCTAGTCTAAGATTCATCGGGTCATAACCCAGTTTTCTCCCCCCGCCCCCAATTACAATGATCTAATGGACGAAGCATAAGATTCAAAGCCACAGCTACATTAGCAAAGCGAAGAGAGAATGAAGGCAATTATCTAGGTAATTAAGGGGACCTGCCGAACCTCTTTTGGCCGAGATGTCTAAGTAAGTCACGGAAGATGCGGGCTGGGGGAGGCGGGGACACTTGCATTTGCCCAATAAAAGCCTCACTCGGCCCATTCGCCCTGGTTCCCGAAGTCACAGCTTCTGACTTTTCCTCTCAGCCGCCTTGAGGTGGAGGCGTTTGGTTGTTAATATTTGATTACTTGGGCACAGCTCTCTCTTCACGGCTGTAGGAGAGGGCAGGGGACAGAGCTGTCTGAAGACTGTGGGTTTTCTGGAACACTCCGGCACATCCCAGAAGGTCTGCCATCGGGAATAACGACGTTTTCCTTTCTGGGGGGCTGTGGCCAAGCCCAGGGCAGGGCGTCTGAGCAGCACTGCCCGAGTAACAGGGAGTCCTAGGGGATCATCCAGCGGGGTTCCTTAAACCCCATTTACGGTGCCTCTTCCTCGGAGGCCCCACAGCAGGACCCTAGCCTCTGCGGACAATGCCCCCAAGGGCACCCAGGGAGCAGCCGGGCCCCGGGCACAAGTCCTCCTCTGCCTCCCCTTGTGCTGCTGAGCTCTGGCTGTAGCCGCCTCTGTAAACAACAAATGTGTTCTAATTTCAGAGCATCATAGCAATAATTGTTTTTATTTCGGCGGTGAGGAAACGTGACGGAAAAACAGCTTGGGACTTAATAACCCCCTTAGCCTGCAGCCTTCGACTTTATTCATGAGATTTTTTTATCTTCGCTCTCTCCTGAAGGACGCCCTTAGCATCTTCTTTAAGGCGCAGCCTTAAATTACCTTTGCAAAGGTTATATGTTTATTTACGAAGAGCACGCTCAGAATGGGCCTCGCCAGGCAGAGGGGTGGCTTCTGGCTATAAACATCCTCCTTGCTCTTAAGCGCTGAGGCCAACGGCATCCGGCATCCGGGAGGTTTAGTGCTTGAGACATAGTATAGTTTACGGCTTCATTAACCGCCTGACCTGTATTGTGTGCAAATTTCGTGAAGGTACTATGTGCATTTATCCCCTGAGGTGCGGGGCTGGGTGGCTTTTTAGTCTCACAGGGAAACTGTAATAATTATCCTTCAAGGTAAGAGTTCCCATGTTCATACAAAGGATGGGAAATTCAGCCCAGTGTGTGCAAAGGGTTTAAGTAGCATGTACCTAATTACACAGGGGAGCAGGTGAGGAATGTGACCCCACCCGAGCTCACGGAGTCTTTTAAGGGAAATTAAAACAGAACGGCGACAAAACAAACAACCTGATGTGACAAGCTGGCTCACAAGACAGGTTTCTACTGGGCCTCGAAGAACTTGATACGTATGTTGAAATCCGAGGTTTAACATACTTGCATTTATTGAGCTAGAATATTCTAGCTCAATAAACTCAAGAAGGATTCGATTAGTTTTATCATTATAAATAAAGAGTCATATGTGAAACATGAAAAAGTCCTGAAGTGGGTGTTTTTAGGTCAAAATGAACTAACATGTCACCGAAAAAAGTTGTATATGGTTGACTTGCTGCGTGGATGTGGATAAAAGGGAAAACAGGAAAAGCTGAACGTTAACCGTCTGGGTTTTGGGTATGTGAGTAAACACCGTGAAAACGGGCATCACACAGAGACACGCTTCCCGCTCTGCTCTGGCGGCTCGTGTCCGCTCGGCCGTCCCTGGAAAAGGAGCTTTCCCGCTGGCCTGTCCACCTGTATACTTCTTCCCAAGTCCTCGGATGCGGAAGGGTCACCCCATCCTTCCGGATCACCCCCTCCGTCTCCTGTCAGTCACTATCGCCTGGTGACATACTAACTTGTCTCTGTATGTTCTTGATGAGTGCGCTTGCCCATCGTTTGCTTGATTTCGCCGACAAGCTGAGGGAGAGCTGAGCAAGGATCTCTGTCCCCTCTGAGCACGGACTTGTCTCGACCTCCCCTGGGGTAGGGTCTCAATAAAATCGTTCCATCAAATGAGGGTCATCGAGTGCTCGGCGCCATGTCTGGCACTTAGCAAGTGTTTAATAAAAGCCAGCAGGTGAGGCAGGGAGATAGCTGTTCAAGCAGAGGAACAGCAAACACGTCAGCATCGTGCTGAACACCTGCTGGCGAGTTCCCCGCAAAGACGTGTCTGTCCTGGTCAGAAGAAGCGATCACTCAATCCTCTTCCTGCTTCACTTTTTCCATGACGACGAAACCCTGAGGGCTTCTGGGCCTCGGCGTGCATCCTGTTCCCTCTAGCGACCGGCAAGGACGGACCGTATGTCGTCCAGGTTGCCGGCGAGAAACCGTCACTTAAATTCGTCACCTCTGCAGCCCCCCGCGGCCGAGCACCCTGCGGCTGCGCCCCGATGCTTCTTGGCTGCGGGGAACCCCGCCTGACGATTCCTCTGGAGACGCCCGTGGTTCGTCCTCCCACTGAGTGGGGTTCTGTTGTGGGACCCCTTCCCGGTCACTTAAAGAAAACGGTTCAGATCTTTCAGCGTGGTGTCGGAATCTGGAAGCCGCCGGTTTGTACGGCGCCTACGACGAAACGCCCGATGGAGAGACCGCGTTTGTTTGTTTCCACGTGGGTGGATGTTCGCCCCCCTCGACTCTGGGTTCACGGCAGAGCAGTGTGCAATGGGGCGCAGCTGCAGCGCCCCGAGGGTGACTGCCCCTCACTGGGAACTGTCCCAGGACATTGTCCGGGGCCAGGGCTGCCCGAGACAACCCGAGAGCCAGCTGCCCTGGCCGGGGGGTGGGGGTGACGTCACAGGTAAATCGTGCCTTCCCTGGCTGGCTTATTTCCCTTTTTTTAAAAAAAATAATTTCATGGAGATGAGTTTGCTTTTAAAAGTTTCACTGCGCTGTCCTCCGGCTTGCTCTCAAGTCTTTCCCTGTTAGGTGACAGATTATTATTAGGTTCTATCCGAGGTATTAGTAAAGCCCGTCACAACACCTTTGCTTTGGAGAGACAGACAATGATCTTCATGGCTGGGAAAACGGTAAACGCCACTTCCCAGGGGACCACACACTGGCTACACGCCGCAGGGCTGGCCTAGACACTGAGTGGTGACAAGTCTGCCCGGCGGGAAGGGTGCAGACCCCTCTTGCATCCTTTTGAAGGTCGACACCTTTTCCGGGGACATAACTTGTGGTGACTCCCAGGATGCCTTGCAAACGGGCAGAGCTGCTCCTTCCTCTTCAGAAGGAAGCAGAAAGCACCCGGCAAGACTCTGGGGGATGACTCCCGAAGCCCCCGTCGGCAGTCCCTCTCTCAGGGGGTCCCTGGCCACTCCGAAGCAAGGCTGCTGGACAGAAAAGTCAGCCAAGCACGAGCTGGGGACCGACGACCTCGGAACGACTTTGTGAATTCAGACCCGCAAACCGGCCCGTGCCTCACTTCTGTGCCGTGACTGTCCATGTGACCAGCTCCAGTCTGGCGTCGTCACCGGTGGCCGAGCCGGTTATGAAGCTGTGGGCGGCTTCTTCTTGGGCACAGTCGATTGAAAACATGTCACTCTCCTCGCTAATACATGCTAACATTCACAGGTCTAAGAGCCAATAGGACACTTTCTGCTCCAAACCAGCCCACATATCTAAATGGGACTTAGTAGAGGGGACTTAGTAGAGGGGAGGAAGACATCCACAAAGAGGAAGATTATTTTATAAAGCGAGAGAACAGAAGAAGAAAGGATAGAAAGGATATGCAAAGTATCCCTCAGAAAATCCCCTAAAACCCTGGATACACTGGGGATGTCTCCTGGGTGAATAAAACAGAGCCTCACCCTCATCGTCTTCTACCTCTGGGGTTACTCAGAGGAAAAGTCAGCCTCCAGGGTGGAGGGAAGTTTTCCTGCTATGACAGCGGACTTTGAAAATGCATCCAGTGGGTGGACATGGATTCCTGGGAGGCGGGGGAGCAGCCCCGGGCCGCCCTTGCTGTAAGCAGGTGTAGAAGTTAGAGCAGCTGATGAATGTGCGATGGTCAAACCCATATATATCCACACATGCAAGGCCACGGCTGACCCTGGACGAGCCCTCCCTACGTCCTCTTTAACCTGGAGAGTGTCTGTGTCGTTCTTTTTATAGCCTGGTTTTACATCACTTAAGAAAGTAAATTTTCTCTACACCTTAGGGTTCATTTCCATTCATTTCCATTCGACCACCTGAAATTAAGCCTCTCTTCACACTCACTCGCTCTCCAAGGGCTCTTCTGTCAGCGGGTGCCACATTCTGTATCCGGCACGCTGTGCCCTACACATTCGTGGGTTTCGCGGAATGCAGAGGTAGGTGAACGGATGGCTGAATGCATCTGTCAGCACCGAATCCCCCCGTTCTTATCTCTGCAAGACCCTACCAGCCCCCCGTTTCTCTGTTTAGTTTGTGGCTCCCACATAATTTACTAGCTAGTGATGTTTTACTCAAAGTCACGGGCAGGCCAGCTAGTCACAGAAAACAGAGTTGTCAAAGTTTTTTTCTCCTTTCTGCCAAAATCTCGAGGAGGAAAAATAAGGGGGAAAAGAGGAACTTAACTATGATAATAAAACTCTCTGTGTGTGTCTACCCTTGGCCGGCCTGGCTGATGTCCTTCTCCTTCTGAGTGGACAGACACTGGACGTTTTTATATGGATAAGTAACGTCTGTTTCAACCTGAATGGTTCAATGTGTTTCTTAAGAATGATGTTTACAGAATTAATTTGGTTATAAACACGAGAACAAATTTACAGTACAAATTTAACTCCGTTCTTCCCCGAGGCAAGCTAATTCATACAATCTGAAATATTGTTTTGGCCACGAAGTGGTTTCCTCTAACTTAACGAGTAAATGGAAGGATAAGACGTTAATAAAGCTCAAAGCTGGAATCGGTGACAAAGTTAACACCTTAGTGGCGAAGAGATAAAGCAGCAAAGACCAGTCGGCAGCCAGCGGGCGAAAGGTCTCAGACCTGCGAAAGCTCTTTCTCAAGGCTGGGACACTTTTCTTTCAAGTGATTCAACCTTTCACCCAATAGGTCCCTTTCTCTGACCCTTGACCCCATGGTTATTTGTTTAGCATCGCGGTAATAGAGTTTGGGGATCTGAAAAACATTAAGCTAAATGCGAGGGTGCTGAGAAGGTGAAATTCTTTAAGTGAGCTGCAGAAATTCTATCTGGAAGGTTTAAGCATTTTTTTTTTTTCCTCAGAGGAGTAAAGGGATAAGGGAAATATTGCGAGTGTTTGAAAACAAAATATCCTTTTAAGTAAAGGGAAAGAATGTTATTGGTGACATATATGTCTGAAGAGTAACGACAAGGAATGGGTGTCACATTTCTAGACACTGGAGAATTATATTTTAAATCTGACAATTTAAATATGACAAAAGTGAAATTTTTAATGGGTCGCTCAAAATTTTAATTGAAGTTAGGTATATCGCCAGTAACACCAAATCTGAAAACTGTAATTGGCTGATTCGTGTCATTATGATTTCTAATCTGGAAGATGCTATATGAGGAAGGTGCAAGAGTCCTACAGAAGCTTTTCTCTCTTTGCTGTGCTGAGTTTGATGAATTTGTTCTGCTATTCCTTCAGATGTAGTACGTAGAAGAAAATGTGGACCTGATATTGTAACTCCTTTGATACATGAGAAGTATGTGAAACCTGTTTCATTTTCAATTTAATAATATTTTAATTTAATACTATATAGAGAATGTGTTGACTACCCCAACATATAATTAAACAGTGCAAAATGAGCCTTTTTACAAAATCTAGTATCTTTTTCTTTATAATAATCATAATCGTGCAAAATATGGCCCTTTCCTTTACATTTTTAGTTTTATGGATCTGTGGCCGATGGGTTCTTCTGCCACAGGATTCTGGTGCTTAGACTGTTCAGGATTATTCTTGATAACCTGGAAATTCATATCTAGATGAAAAGAGAGGAGCTCCTAAATTTTCATTTGGGTGACAGAGACTGGCCATGAGGGTGCACCTTGAGTAGAATATTATAATCTCGAGTGAAATAGGGGAAAATATCCCAAAACCTTAGTAATATCAGCTGGTTTTCTGACATAGTTTGAGAAATACCAAAAAGTATTTTTGATATCTGTCCGTCTGTCCATCCGTTCATCTTTCCGTCTGTCCATCCATCCATCCATCCATCCTCATCTATGTACCTACCTACCTACCTACCTAACTGCTCTCTCACAGCTTTGCTTTGTGCCTGCATTATGAAGTCCATTCGTTTATTTATTCACTTAATAAAAATTTATTGGGCACATAGTTTACGACTTGTACTATGCAAAGTACTAGGGATAAAGATAAAAGGATGTATCCCAAAGGATTTTGGATTAAGGCACCAAGTACCTTGGTTAAATGCAGAATCAGACAGATGAAGTGTTGAGCACTGGGAGTAATTGTGGACCTATGTGGTTTAGTGTCAATAATGCTGGGGTATCTTGGTTTCAGGCCTCTATTCTAGTCCTTGTATTGTCACTAAATACGTTGTGGAATACCGAGAAAGAGTCACTTTCCATCGCTGCCTCCTGCCCTCCGCCCCAGTCATTACGTCTGTGTTTATAGAGTCTTCGCTCTAGAAGGACCCCTGGGAGCACAGAGCCTCCCGACACTCCCTGGCACTGTCATGTTCTCCCCTGTGTCCTCAGAATGTCATCTGTGAGCCTCCAACAAAGTGCACAGTGTACCGCTGAGGTATTTGTTTAGATAACGTTTCCCCCCCACGTTCTTCTCATCCCCACATCCCTGGCTCCCAATATAATGCCTGGAATATAACACGTACTAATACATGTTTGAAGAAATAAGTGAAAGCAACAATGATACTAGGAAGGACATGCAGAAACAAACAATAGAATCCGGTGGCCATTACAACCTCAATGAAAGACATGTATTTTACATTTTGGGTATTTTATTCTACAACAGGAATGTTCTGTGTTGGTGGCATCTAGGAGGGAGGGCAGTGTTCACCTGTCATATGAGCGTGAGCCTATTAGAGTATGTTGGATGAACGGGCTGGACAACATATCGAAACAGAAGAACTAATGCGTGCCCACCAGCCACCCACAGAACTTCTAGGGCAAACGCCTCCCTACCCGGTCCCCGCTCTACCCTTGACTTAGTGACACAACACATCGGTTGCCTTCAGGACAACAAATAAGCCGAACCTCGTTTGATCACCTGAATAAAAGTCTCGGATTGTATGTCCATGGACAGTAAACAGCTAGGTCTTTTCAGATATTGATGTCATTGCCGTTTCTACACACATAATTAGTTTAACCATCTTGACAAATCTCTCCCGTGAGTTTGGTCAAAAGATCAGGTAGGTCACCTGAGAGATGAATTTGTCTGATGTGCTTCATACAATGTGTGCCTGACAAATATTTGGCGAGTTAGTATTCGTCATAGGTTGAATAAAAGCACATGTCAATTTAGTAATGTATGCATGCAGATACTAACTAAAAATAAAGTGATGGCATCTACCAACATTTCTGAGGTATATGCATTAACTATGCAGATCTTTGTCTAGTCTAGGAAGATATGATTCTTGTTTTCAAGTTTTCATTTGTTTTATGAGCTTCCTTTTTGAGGTGGATTCTGTAGGCCCGACAGCGTAGAGAAAAATATTTTTTCGAGCTTTCCACTACCTTCAGGAGTTCATGCTTTTGAAAGAAAGGCAATGCTATAAATTCTAATGCTGTCAGTCACCACAATCTGAGAAGGAAGCTTCTCCATATATCATTTTGACTGACTGCAAAGTTTTTATGTATTTCTGTGTATCTGCTTAAGAAAAATATAATATACACAGACACAGAGAGTTATTCAGTAAACACTCTTCATTATTATAAAAAAACCCTTTAATAACCAAGTTAATTTCTCATACTTTTTGTCCAAATCAATTAGAAAGCAGCATCAAAAAGATTGATGTGTTTGTTGTATTAGGACGATATTCGAGAAATGAAAATTTAAACATTGCCATGCCACTTTAGTAAAAGGCATGCACGATTCTATTTAAAGATTTATTGAGGGTAAATTAAGGGCAAGTGTGGTTTTTCTTAGATGAAAAAAAGAATTCTTCTTATGCTTTAAAGAACCATCTGTCTCTCCCTGCTTCCTCCTGGGGTTTTAAAAATGTCGTACCGAGGAATTTCATTGATCCCATTCTGCGTCCCCAAGGATTCGCTTCTCTGTGTCCTTTCCCAAGTATCTGCCATTTCCCATGAAGCTACATCCAACTCCTAAACACATCGTGTCCCTGTCCTGCTTAATCCCACCATAAGCCTGGAACTATTCTTAGCCACAGTTGGGTTTTCTCCTCATGGCTGATGTTATATTTTCTCCCATACATCATCGTCATTGTAGAATAGGACCAAGAATAGAGCAACAGGTTTGACAGCTCACGGGGCTCTAGAAAGTTAGTTCTTAGTTATAATGTTTTAAAGTGCTCAGTTCTAGTCCGAAACAGAAGCACAAACTCCCTGCGAACCCCACAGATGCCCTTTGTTCCCTACTCAGGTCTCGTACTGCCACGTTTGCTTTGCCATTGACTCCTATCAATAACACCTGGGCAGCTTGTCTTCATCTGTCACATGCCTGGCTCAGGCTCCGATCCGCATGATTGCTCTGCTGCTCAGACTAATCTCGTAATTGAATTCTCAGATCGCCCCTTGCTCTAGGCAGTTCTGCACACAGCCACCTCAAACGCGGCTCAGAAGGGCTCGTTTTCCCAGGCAGGCACCATTCGGGGAGCCCTGTGGACCCACGGCACGCACCCTAAGAGCCGCATTCTTAACTCTCAGTGCGGTTCGATTCACTTGCCTTCCTCCTGCTGTCCACACTCCTCTCTGTGCCCCTCACCCAGCACCCAGCTGCCGTTCCGACCCTGAAGTGACAGTCTAACCACCTGTGCGTGCCCCACGTGCCGGGTCCCCCCGCTGGCACGGCCAGGGCAGCAGAGAGGAGCGAAGCACCACTTCCTCCTCCCCAACAGCGAGAGTGTCGCCTGTGGGGGAGGTTTCCATGCTCTGAAAATGCTTTCCGCTGGCAAGTATTTTCTCATGAATTTCTACTTCTAAGTAACATCTCATTTCAGATTTGCTCAAAAGGGCAGATCGAAGAAAGTGTGTGAACTTCAGTCAGGGTCTGAGGTAAGAGGAGGAAAAATACAAAGTGAATCTCGGTTTTCCAAAGTGAGTCTGTCAGGGCTGAAGACTTGTGAAAAATAACCGTGTATATCCTTTCATCTCCCTCGCCTTTCACTATGGTCTGCTGCGAGCCGAGGAGAGAGACAGGATAACGTTTCCTTTTAACGCTCCCTGTGCGTACAGAAGCATCACTGGGATGAAGTGAAGGGAGGTGGGTCAGGTGATTGGAACACATCCTAACACGTAAGTCCCACCGGTCAAGGACACACGGGGAAGCGCGTCGTCACCCTCTCCACCTACAGCTAGTGCACAACGACGAGAACGGCATTTTTAAAACAATGGTATTTTCCCCAATTATCAGTCTCTCCATTGTGGACTGACAAGTGATTTTTGATAATAGTAACTACATAGGGTATTCCTAACTGAAAATAATTCCTTCTTTTTGAGCAAATGTGATTTTTAAGAGCGTAACAAATGGGACTTTGGGCCCTATGCTTGTGAAAGATATTGGTCTGTAGTTTTTCTATGTTCTAATGTTTTTATCTGGTTTTGATAATAGGGTAATTCAGACATTCAGGTATGAAGCAATCCCTCTGCTTGTATTTTCTGCAAATATTTAAAATATTTGACAGAACTCACTAGTAAAACTATCTGGGTCTAGTGCCTTTTTCTAAGAAGGTTATTCATTTTTGATTGAATTTTTAAAGTAGATATAGGGAATATTCAGGTTACTTCTATTTTTTTTCTTATGAGTTTGAATATTTTGATATGTGTCTTTTGGAGAATCAGTCCATTTTATCTAGGTTATAAAATTTATGGAACTAAGATTTCTCATTATTTTCCTTTCTTATTCTTTCAATGCCCATAAAATTAGTAGTGATCACCTGTCTTTCCTCTCTGAAATTGGTCATCTGTGTCATTTCCTCTTTTATTCTTGGGTAGCCTGGCTAGAAGCTTTTTGTTTTTTATTGAGATTTTTCAAAGAAACATTTTTTTTCCTCTATTGTTTTCCTGTTTTCAACTTCCCTGATTTGTG
This sequence comes from Macroglossus sobrinus, assembly GCA_004027375.1. Lineage (NCBI taxonomy): Eukaryota > Metazoa > Chordata > Mammalia > Chiroptera > Pteropodidae > Macroglossus > Macroglossus sobrinus. The sequence goes on along the minus strand of PVKZ01002167.1, from coordinate 194,444 downwards.
TTCTAATTTCTTATTCCTTTTCTACTGTCTGCTTAAATTGTTCTTCTTGCTCTAGGTTTCTAAAGTAGAGGCTCCGGTTATTGATTGCAGATATTTCTCCTTTTTAAACATGTACATTTAATACTCTAAATCTCCCTCCATGCTACTAATACATGGTTGTCTCAAAGGGCACATATGTCCAGCTTCTGTTTGGAAAAGGTAGGCCAATCATACCTGTCTAAATGACCAGCAGGAGAATTCTGAGTCACTCAACAAAGCCCTCTTGCTCAAGATCTCACTGCGGTGGGGAGACACACACACATGTTCTCCCCTTTTTTTAGTGTGATGAACTGAGATCGGGGTGAGGACTGGGCGTGTGTCGAACTGTGTCCACACTCTGTCTCTGTCTGTCTGTATGTCTGTCTGTCTCTCCCTCCCTCCCTCTCTCTCTCTCTGTCTCTCTGTCTCTCTCTCTCTCTCTCTGTCTCTCTCTCTCTCTCTCTCTCTGTCTCTCTCTCTCTGTCTCTCTAACTCTCTCACTGCACCATCCTGAAGACTGATCTTGCTGTTTCCGGATTTTTTCCACCCCAGTCGGCGAGATCTTCCTGTCTCTCCTCCCGTCCGTCCCTCCTTTCTGTGGTTCCCAGAGAGGAGCGGGAGTGTTGAAAGTGTCAGGACAGTGTAAATGCTGATGTATAGGCCACAGTTGTCCCTCTCAAAAGGCCTTCAGAGCCCCCGCCTGCTCCGTCCCCTTCAAGTTGGGAGTGATTCATCAGCTGGCCTTTAGCAAGAAAAGAGGCCGGCCTGAGGTCTCGGGCCTTTGACCTCGGTGAAGAGAGAGGTCACAGAGAGCCCAGCTCCGCCAGCCCGAGCTGGGGGCGCCTGGCTGAGCGGAGGGGGATGGTGGGAAAGAGTGGGAATTTAGAAAAGTTCAGGGTACATTTCTAAGGGACTCAGTGGATCAGCTGACAGCTGGGGTCAGGGGTCATGTTTGTGCTCGACTCCCTGAGCGTGTTACAGTAACATCTGCTTGTTAAGAGTCTTTATGGAGCAGGCGTGGGGACCAAACGCTCCTGACCTCCTTCCACAAAAGGGGACCGGCTCAGAGAAAAGGGGTTCCTACTGATGTTTGTGTTAGGCTTAACGGCCCCCCTCTTCTGGGCAGCTTCACCCCATTTCTTTTGATGGTCTTGCTAAATATTTAAATGAGCCCCATGGTTTTCGGTGGAAGAGCATTTGAAGTTGCAGAAAAGAAGGTTAGAAGTCGAGAGGGGACATTTTTGGTGAAAATGAAGAAGGAGAAAGACAGAGAGGAAAAACAACATCTCAGGAAATTCTTCACACGCTAGAACTGAATCATTTCACAGAAAACGTCTCAACTTTTGACATCATAAACAGAATAAGAAACCAGATGTAACTGTGCTCTGTCACACTCTGCAACCAGCTCCCTAACGGGAGAGAGGATCTGGTCATTCGGTTACCAAGAAAGTACAACTTCACCTGGTCCCTGCCTCAGCAATCTGTGTCTTCGACTCAGAATGAGGACAGAAGTCACAACTGAGGGAAGGGTGAGGACTGAACACGGATGCCACTTTTTTTGTTTTTATTAACCTTCTAGGTTTTGAGTCACTTTTCTGCCTTTTCCACCAATTTTTCTTTAAAAAAGTCTAGTCTTCCCCCCCACCCCCACTATTACCAAAGGATTAGAGCTTTTGTCTGGTTATATCCCCCACCTCCAGTTCCTCTGGGCAAATAAATAAATAAATCGACGGCAGCATAGAACAAGTTCTGGAAAATGAGTCGACGGAAGAAGAAAATGCACTAAACTCCTAATTCATTTTCTTAAAAAACAAACAAAAAAAACCCCCAAAAACAAAAAAATCCCAAAACCAACGTGCTGAGTGTCTGCTGGCTTCTAAAGTGCACATTTTGCATTGGTTACAATTATGCAGACTTTCTCTTGATGTTTGCTTAGAAGTTTCTGGAAGGCCTCATCTGGGTTTTGTAAACGTCCTTTGGTGCCACCGCAGGCACAAGCAGACGCGGCTGACACATCCAAGAGCGTACGCGCTTGATGCTTAGCCCATGCCTGAACCACTTACGTGACACTTTGTTTTCAGTGAAAGCCAGTAGAAGGGTAAAGTTCGGGGGTGGGGGTGGGCGGAAGGTGGAGATGCCAGAGAGAAAGCTAACAGAAGCGAGTGTGTGGTAACGTGAAGGCAGCCCCCTTTGGGGTCCGCAACCCCAACAAAGTTCACAGTCCGACCTTCCAAGAAAACTCTATGAGAACAACGGGTTTGCTATTTATAGGACTCGCCCTGGAGAAACATCTCCAAGGAGGAGAGCAGATTGTTTTGAGGCAAATGGGATGAGAGAGGATGGGGCCTCTTTAAAGGTAAGGGCCCGTGTGCGTGTGCGTGTGCGTGTGTGTGTGTGTGTGTGATGGGAGCTGTTCAAAACCACTTTGCGATTATAAATAATAACAAAATTCAATCGGAAGCGCGTTCTGCCAGACCGGACAATAAGCCTCCTAGAAGGGCATTCAGATTTCCTGAATCAGGGTCAGGCCCACAAGCATAAGGCCAACGAGTTCAGTGGGAAAAACGACTCTTCTTCCCGTTTTTTTCCCCCTGTCCTTTTTTCTTTCATTGGGAAGGGACCCCCTCATAAACATGCAGAGCAATTTTCCAGTACATTAACCCAGGAGGGATCCTCTCTCTGTCGGCCCCAGAGATGGAAAAGTTGGGAAACGGGCCGAGGGGAAGATGGATGGGCCTGGGAGATGAGAGGGGGCCGTTTTTCCACTGGCCTGCCCTGAACACCGAGGACAAAGACTTCATTGACTGCCGTGCTTGACATCGGCCTCATAAACTAGTCGTCGGGCACAAAGGGTCTGACACTTGACAGTGCCAGTCCCTGCCTTCTTTCTATGGCAGCTGTGCAGGGGGGTGGGCCTAACAGTGGTGTCCCTTTGTCAGCCCCTGGGACAAGAGGTGGAGATAAATAGTGTTGACTTTAATGTAGTCGGGAGATTTTGCTATTTCCTTCCAGGTGTCGTGGCTTCGAGGCCTCAGGAGATGCAGGGACCTGCCCTCCGGCCGGGGAGGAGGGACAGAGGTGGCCTGAGGACAGCCGTGAGGGTGCGGAGTGGCCGTGTGCTAGGGCGGGGTGCGGGGAGAGGGGACGAGGGACGAGCACGAACTGTGGGTTCGTACCTGGTCCTCTGAGAAGAGGCGGCGTGGTTTGCGGGCACCCCAGCTCAGTCGCAGTCCTTTTCATTTTCTTGAGATCCTTGGAAATGGTCCTGGAAGGGAAAAATGAGCACGGTAAGCAAAACTGAAAGCCATGTACGATGGCATGACTTAAAAGACTTTAAAAAGTCGCCTTGCTACTCTCTGGTTATTACAAGAGAGATAGATGTTAAAACACTTTCCTGGGAATGTACGACTTTCAAAAAATCACTTAGGTAGAACGCAAGCAATGAAGGAGGAACCCATCGGCTGTGTGGTCTGTCGCATTTGGTGGGTGTTTTCGTCAGTGTTTACCTGACTGGGCATCAGCTTGGGTAAGCCTTTCTTCTTATTATTCTGTGTCTGTGTTAGGGAAGCATGAATCTGAAATACAGATCACACAACCCATTTGGACTCGATGGCAGAAGGCCAAGTTCAACTGGCCTTACCTTCAACTTGCTTAACGCCATCCTAAACCTATGCAGTGCCATCTTGGACCTGTCTTTCCACCCTCTGGAGAGAGTCACTGGAAGATGACATCTGAGCTGACCTTCATTACAAGCATCTGTCTCAAGCCAGAACTGTCATCAGAGCAAATCCCAAGAGCCTTAGAACAGTCAAGCCCTTAAGAACATATTTATGTGCAGAGAGACAAAAGCGTGGAAGCTCGAACACCCACAGTCCCCGGTGCTCGAGCTGAAGGAAAGTTCGTGAAAATCAGAGTTTTTACTTAAACACCAGGAGCGGACCTCAGCTCCGTCACACGCTAGCTGATCTTTGGCATTTGGCTGAGTTTCCCCTCCCCATCAACTTTCTGAGTTTCTGCTATGACACCTCTTTGCCACATTCGAGCATATATTTTAGAAATTACTCATCCAAGTTATTTTGACAATTCTATTCTATTCAACTCTGCCACAATCTCATTTTAGAAAACATTGCTTGGGGCTGAGGTTTAGAGATATCTCCACTGATGGGAAAATATCTGAGTGGTATTTTTCTTTCTCTCTTGCTCCCTACGCTCTCACGGTGAGCTGCAGTATAAGTCATCACGGGGGAAAATAAGACGACAACGTGTAAGAAAACAGTTGAACATTGAGGAATATGATCTCGGTTTAAGGGACTATTGGCATTGCGTCTGGAAAGATCGTGAACTTGACATGTGTACCGGACCCAGCGTTTCCACGACTCTGTATCTGGGCCTGAGTGTCGGAATTGGAATTGATGTGTCTCTGCATTTTTCTTGGTTCTGCTCGGGGACACAGAGTCATGTAAACACACGGTGAGAAGCAGACTTCCCAGGCTGGGACATCTGCCTACGGATGGGTGCCCTCCTGGGAGTCAGTGATGGGCCCCGTTCTGCTCGTCTGAACCCGAGTTTAAAAAAATTCTTTTAAAGAAACATTTGTGTTCTGGCTTTTCGAAGGTCTTGCTTTCTGGCAAAACTGTCTTTTTATTTGCATGCTATCAAACCTTTCTTTTTGGGTAAAACGAATATTCCAATCCATTTGTATCTATGCCAGTGCAGGCCACGGGCCACACCGCCACTCGTGTGTGTGCCGGGAGCTGGACCGAGCTGGCAAGGCCTTGCTTGGCTCCCCACTTGCTTTGTCTTAAGACCCAGACTACGGCTGCAGATAGAAAGAAAATATTTTGTGTTTTGACCTGAAGGCTGGAGAATTCTCTCTGTGCAGAGCACAGCAGCGGCCTGTGATTGCTCATGCACCTTGAGGTCAAGTCTGCGAGGGTGCAGACCAGTGGAGTCGAGGAGCTAACTGTTGTTTCTAGTTCTCTAGCTTCGATTTAACCTCCTATAACGATAACGTAATCAACGTGTCCAAGGTGATAACCCGTGAACCTCAGACTTGACGTACCTCAAACTCAATTCCTGCTTCTCTTTAGCAAAGGGGCTCTGTCCTCCCTTCTGTTTTCCCATTTGTGTTATATTTTTTGTTGTCCAAATGCACAGAAATGATCACTTCTAGTGTATCATACGTGAAACTCCTCTGAGGGAGGGGGTGACAGTGTCCCCTGATTAGGGAAAATGGCTGTGACTCCCCTCACACACCCTCCTTCACCTCCACTTTGCCCTTTAACTACTCAGCATCCTTCATCCAAAGTGGATTCCATTTGTACGCCATTGAATAAATCTATGTATTGTTAAGTTCATTTGAAAGTTTACCGGCGAGTAATAGCTCTGAAATGTCTGAACGAAAACTAAATTTATGGTTGACCAGTATTTTTTTCTCATAATTATCTGTCCTTTAAGTTAAATGCAACTAAAAACTTCAAAAAAATGAGTTCTTTGTGATTTAACTGAAAAACAAGGTGAAGGTAACACATATTCTGCTTGTAGTTCATTTGTCCATTCCAAGGGCAAGTGACACATATTTAAATAAAGAGAACTGATTATTTGAACAACAACTGTTAAGACAGGCTTGTCCAGAAAGCTGTACATTTAAAAATACTGATCTGACTTAAAAAAAACATTCTTCCGAAGTAAAAATAATGTAAAGAGTTTTGAGTGTAGATTCTATTATCAAGGACATGATTGCTTTCAGTTTTGACTTTCCTGAAACTCAAATTCTTTTTTGTAAAATGTATTGCTTATCATAAAAATAAAATAATTTTCTAAAAAAATGTATGAGCATCTGGGTTGCAAACATTAGATTTTTTTCATTTTTATATTTTATCGGTCTAAATGTTCTATAGTACAGGTTTATCCGATGTATAATCTGCATTTAAAAGGTATGCCCACATAGCTAGTTAGACGAGAAAAACAAGCAAAAAGGGATGATGTTTAACGAATTTTTTTTTTACTTTCCAGAGATCCCCTATTCTATCTTCGAGCTAGTTTAAAAATTCCCAAGCACATTTTGAAGTTTACAGAGAAATAAAATGAAAATCAGTGCGAGAGGCAACATGAGTTTTCCGAGTCTACCATTTATGATACATTTCTAATTAAAAATCAGAAAAAGGGAGAAAAAATAGGATCTCAGAAGAGAGCGTAAAATGATTAAATACACTTGATGTTTTAATTCATTGTCCTTCTTTTTCTCCTGTCACCAGTAACTGATGGCTGGACACTCCTGGAGTAAGGGTGTGTCCTTTAGTGCTCCCTTGGACGAAAGTGTCATTGAAACCCCAACACGATATTTAGGTGACTTGGAGGGGAATTTCTGATTGGGTGCTACTTTCCCTTTACAATAGTATTTTTTTCTTTTTTTATAACCTCAGTTTTAACCATGTATGATCGAGGATTAATATGACAGCACAGGGAAGTCCTAAACAAGATCTCCACTGACTGAAACGGCCTCATAAAAACACGAGTGCAATCGTAGGTCTGAAGATCGCTTAGAATAACTCCCCGCTCAAGCGTGCTTCTGTGGGAGTTTTAAACTGTATGTTTTTCTGATTATTTAAAAAAGTTATAAGCAGTCACTACAGAGATTTTAAATTTGGAAAACCAGCCAAGAGGACTACTTTCTAATGCTATAAGCACTCAAGGGAAACGTGGTTAGCATTGCACTTGAACTCCTCGTAGACGGGACGAAGAGATGACATGCGATGTATTTAGCAGTCAGCTCTGCACGAGCACTGACCAATGGGAACCATCGCCATATGCAAAATCTGGACGAATCGTATGTTCTGCTGAACATTATCTCTGCGGTGTGTGTACAAATATATGTCCATAAACAATATATTAGTTAAAATGCTTACATAGACAGCATACGGTTTTATAGATTCATACATTTTGAATATAATCATTGTATGGGTTTGAGGTTTGGACTATTCTAAGTATTATTTATCTTTGATTCATCCGTGAAAAAAATAGGAGAGTTGCTAGGCAAATCAGAAATGTAAATTTGATTATGGGGGATGGGTTTTTAAACTACTCAACAGCCATCTTTAGCGATGACACGGCGAGGTGTAAGTGGTCCTTAGCAAGACCACAGAGAAGCTGAAGGAAGAACTTTAGTAGACTGAAGCTTTCCTATCACTGACAGGGGGAAAGCATGACATTTTAAATAATCCGCATGGTTTTTTAAGCTATTTTTTTTGCACTCTTTATCCATTAATTCATTCTTTAGCGCTATCCCCCAGCACTTAGCCCTAAGAAGTAAATATTTAACGCTATTAAAATTTCATTTACTATCCGACGTTACTGTTTGCAAACAGAGCGTACGCACCTAGGATGAATTTTGTAAACTTTGTCTTTTAGAAGCTAAATTGTATTCCGGGTGCACTGTGGCTGCGTCGGGCCCAGGAACCGGGGAGATTTTTCACACTCTCACCTTGAAGCTCCCCATTAAGACACCCTCCTCCAGACGAGGGATCATTAACGAGTAAATCCACGAGGGAGCCCTGAAGTGTCTCTGAGACGTTAGGGGCAAGGACAGCAGAGCGCCAGTCTTGGAAAAGGAGGAGGGATTCATACACGGCTTACGTGGGCTTAGGCCGAGAACAGCCTCTCCGATACTGGGCCATCCAGGGTGCTCGCCTCATTCTGGGCGATTTCTTTGTCAACACACAGCTACCTACACCGTTCCGTTATTACGAATGTGCCCTAACCTGAGCAGTCATCGCGAGGCGGGAGCCTAGTAAAGAGCCAGCTGAAAATGAGATTTTAAACACGGACGCGCCCTCCACCGCACACGGTGACAGGTCACAGAGAGCATCACGGAGCGGCCCGGCCTCTCCCGGGAACACCCGCTTTTACCTCCGCTCGCACCCCAAAACGTCCTGTTCCAGGGAGCCCCCTCCAGCAGAGGAGAGCCATTTCCGCCCTCATTTGTGTTGGGAACATGAAAACGACGTAACAGCTGCATGCTGCATTGAATAAGGAAGATGCACATGCATTTAAATCACTTATATCTCACTCTTTTATGATGCCATTGTGAATTATGCTCCTTTTGCATCTGTAATTAGAGGGCAGAACAGATGGCGGAGGCTCCGTTTAAAGTGAGGTGTCCATTAAAGTCACCCCGGCTGCCGCGCGATCGTTCGCGCGGCCGGGGCCTCCGCCCGCCGCGGCGGGCTCTCCGTGGCGCTGAAATATGCTGCCAGGGCCCCTGGACGGCACGTGACGCTGATTATTTGTAAGGGCTTTCCAATAAAAGGGTTCACTGCAGCACAGCTAGCTCCGTACCTCATTTATCTCCCGAGCATATGTTTTACTATATTGTTCTAATTAAAAAGTGACCTTGTGTATAATGATCAGCAGTCAGCGCTGAAAATGATTCATGTCGGGGTTGGGGACATGAGAAGACACTCCAGCCATGTTACCCTGGGCGGCGGGGTGGGAATGGGGGTGGTGGCTTTGGGGGAGACAATCTTCTTCCAAGATCACAGTGTGAGGAGTTTGGAAGATTCCATTCATCTCTGGGATGCATTAGCCTCTCACTGCACATTATTTGGAGGAGGTTTTCGAGGAGGAAAACAAAAACAATAAAAGGGTAAAATTCATAGAATTTGGTTCAAAGATGCTCGTATAAAAGTTAGTGATTGTACCTTTGACCAAAGCATGTTGACTTCTGTGTTTGTTTAAGGATCTCAGAGATACATCTCAGAATGTTTTGGCGTATTAGATTCTGTCAGCTATAACAATAGTATTGAACTGTTTTTTTTTTTCTCAACTTCTGAGGACAGAGACTTCAAATATCTCACAGAACGCCTAGAACTCTGTACAACAGTTATAATGTTCACACTATGAAGAAGATAGCTTTAGAAATATTAGGAGGGTGGCCCTACTTATTCAGGTGCTAAAGGCATTAAAAAAACATGCAATAGAAGAAAGCAGAAATGACTTTTTATGTAATTTCTGGAGAATTTTCGAAGTCGAAATTGGTAAAAAAAAAAAAAAATCGGAAGCACATGTTGAAAATCCCACCAATAAAATTAAGGTTCAAACATGTAACTAGAAAAAATAAACATTTATAACTGATTTGAAATGAAAAGCATGATCCTTAATATGTAAAGAGCTCATATCAATCAATAAGTACTGAGATTCTCAATAGGAAAATGCTTCAACCACAAAAGCAGTTAGTTTATAGTGGAAAAATAGGAGCCACTAATTAAAATAATAAATGTATTCAACTTTATTCCCAATCAAGCTATTTTAAAATAAATAACAAAAAATACTGATTTCAACTAAAAACTTAATAACCATTTTCACTATGTTCACACCCAGTTTTGGTGAAGATTCTGTAGAAGGTCGTTGTGGTAAAAGAAACACATGTCAGAATTATCTTTCTAAACAGAATTGGAACAATTTATAATGGGAACATTAAAAAAATGTGTTTTATTCATTAATCCTACTTTTACAAGACAGCACTAAGGAATGAAGCAGAAATGTGAAAACTTTGTGCATTTAGGTAATAATACTAGTTATTACTTATTGAATTAAAAAAATCTCAAAAATCACCTAGATGCCAAATCTGGCTAATAGTTTGTCAAATCTTAATATTTTAATTTAATGTGAACATACTTCAGCATTAATAATAATATTCTTAAAATTCGGGTTCTGTATGCATCTGAGGAAGAAACCTTGCATACACAAACATAATCCAAAATTCGGTACGAAAATCCATTTCTGACAGACCGAATTCTACCTCTCAGGCACTCTTCTCTTAAATTTGCCTAGTCGATAGGAGATTCTCACATTTTGGTAGTTTTTCTGCAGCAGGCTTTTGATGAGTAGTGAATGATCTGTAAACACCATTCAGATGCACCAGGGGGCTTGGGCATTTAGAAGAATTCTGTAGGGAGCCCTTTGTGGGAGGAAACGTCTAAGAATACTACAAATATTCACCCTTACACAATTTTTTATTGGCTTTCAATTTTATTTGCAATCCTTTCGGTGGGGCTTCCAGTCATCGTAAGTTATTTCATTTCTGAAACAAACAAAACTTTCATTTTGCCAGAGTAAACGTTTCCCCACGTTTTAAGTAAATTTTTAATTCCTTGTCGCAACGAGAGGGCATGCTGCGGATGTGGGGACATTCTGGATGCCGGTGGCCCGGTCCTCAGATTCTCTGGACTGGACCTTCTGGAATTCCGTTCACATTCTTCCAACCTTTCGGCAGGCAGTGCCCACCCGGTACGGGGCTGAGGGGTGAAGAGGCCACGCGCATTACGTGAACCGGCCCCGTTTGGGATTTGCGTCCTTTCTGGAGGAACTCAGAAACACTCGTGGGCTCTGAACTCTAGGGGAGAAGCACGGCTCCCCGATGCTAGCGGGGAGACTGAGGGGCCACGTCTGGACTTCCTTGCTTGACTCGTAGGTGATCTCTCCATGTCCCTACATGTCCCGGTGGGAGCGAAGGTTATATAATACACAGCAGATTCATGGGGGACATCATGGTGATTAAGTCAATGCGATATTTCCAGCCTTGCACGGGGAGGTCGAGCACTGGCCACTTTGTCTGTGTTGAGACTGCTCTCTTGTCAGGCCCCATTCTGGACGGGAAGATTCTACAGAACAGGTATGGGGCCTCCTTCATCTCTTCCTCCCCAGGGGTTAGTCCTTACACGGGCAAAGAGTCCACACTTCTTTGTTCCTTTAATACGTGTTTCCTTCTCTTTCACCGCCCGACTACTCATCCAGCTGCAGTTCCTGAGTGGGGCGTCGCTGCATTTTAAACTCTTCGCAGGCCACCCGTGTGTTCCAAGGGGCAATAGTCCCGCCCCGGCTTCTGTTATTCCTATTTATCAGCACCTCCTCCATCATCATTAACTACCTCACACAAGGACCCGGAGAAATTTAAGGATATTTTAACCTGTCCATTAAAATCTTCTCATCTAGCTTCTTCACAGCACGGCGCGTGATTAATTGGTGAAGAGCAGATGAAGTAAGTGCTCGGTGTTCAAGAGTCAGACTTTTCACAAGTGTAAAAATATTCCAGACGTACTCTCCATCGATTTGAAATAGAATCAGGGCGTTCGAGGAGTGCAGGGCTAATGCGGAATAAAGAAATAGCTGAATATACAATAAAAAAAATATGGTTGCCAAACACAGCGGGAGAAAATGGTTCTTTGGAGTGGTTTTTCTTTTTTATTATGAAAACTCAATTTTAAAATATCAATATTTTATGCTTTAATTTTTGATCTCTGACCGAGCTATTTGTCATTGTTGGCGCGGTGTGCTGTTTCCCCCACGTCCCTGCCTTTCCATCGTGAACTGGGTCTTTGGCGATCATTCTTTTTCACCGAGTGCATCTGTCTTCCCAGGTTAAGACTTTGGGGGTTTTCGCTTCCCCAAAGGTCACATCTATAATAATCGTGTTAGCCTACCTGCCAGCAGCCATTTCGCAATGACTGGGATGCAAGCATTTGCGATTTCCAGAACGAGCGTGCTTCCCTTTGCTGCCCGCACACAGAGGCTTGCTGAGTGAATGCCTGTGGTGTGCGTCCTCTGCCCCAGGAAACTGAGAGAGGCCACAGATCAGAGGAGAAAATGCTCATTCAAAGGCCAGGCATGATACGGTTGGACGCTTCTGTCCACTTGGGGAGAGGGTATAGAATTCTCTGATTTTTGTTCAAGGAACTTTTTGAACCTATGCAGGTTTCAATCTATGAAGGCCATGAAAGAGGCCTGGCAGCTTTACCCGCCTGCCCGCCTAGGCTAGCGCTGTGTGTGTGTGCATATGCGCGTGTGTGTGTGTACGTGCATGTGTGCACATGCACACACACTCACTGAGACCTTGAGCATCGTCCATTCTGACTGTGAGCGGAGGTGATGACGGGTACGTCCCCACAGAGGACGGTCTGCAGGTCTCGACGAGACCTGTTGGGAGGAACGTGGACGAGACAATAGCGTCGGGGCAGCACAGAAGCGACGTCGCTGTGAGCGCGCCTCCCACCTGAAGCACCACGCAGGGACAAAGCACGCCACCCGCCTCACGCAGCGTGTGCAAAAAGACAGCAACAGCCCTTAACGGCAGCCCCAGAGTGAGGCATTGTGTGAGCCGGCCGAGAAGGACCTGCAGAGCGGCTCCCTTTTTGTTCAGCCCTGAGTGCTGATCAAGGTCAGCGGGGACTCAAGGTCGGCGACACCGGAAGGATTTGTTTTATTCTCATACGCGCAGGGACGAGAGCGCTCAGGGCTTTCCGAGGGACTCGGGCGGCCGGAGAGAATCCCGCCATCTGCGCTCTTAACGACGTCATCCTCTCATCAACACCCCTCCGACACCGTCTCATGCGGGGAGAGCAGGTTTGGAACCGGAACCTTTTCACAAATGAAATGATAGGAGTCGTCGTCATAACGGACGAGAGCTCGTAACGTTCTGTTTCTTGGTGAGATCACAGGATTGGAACTTGCATTTGCACTTGAACTGCTTAACGCTGCCCAGTAGGCAAAGTCTTTCTGAGTTCTCCAGCCCGGGCTTCTGGACACCGGCAAGACGTCCACTCGCTGACCCTTCTCCATCACCGAGGCTCACTGGACAGCACAGATCGCGATACACGTGTGTCCATCTGGCTGGAATAAAAGCCGCCCTCAGCCCAGACGCCTGGTCTCTGTCCACACCAAACCTAAGGTCTACGGGACCCTTTCATCCTGGCCCTGTCACCACCCCGAGGGAACGGCTTCATCTTTGGATGCTGTCACATAGTGACACCTAATGTTCGATAAAGCAATTTTTGGCAAAGCCTGACTGCAGCTCTACCCAGATGGCGGCTCAGGGAGAGGGGAGGCGGGAGGGCAGGACAAAACCACAGCGACGGGCAAAGCTTTTCATTCGAGATGCTGAGTCACAGTGTGAGCTACTGGGATGTCTCTCCTGGGCACGCGTCGTCGCCAAGGACAAGGCCGATTTGTGGAGACCTCGGCCATGGTTAAATACGGCTGCTCACAATTTCTTCTCAGCCGGTACGTGGATGCAAAATGCAGGCGGTCGTTCCGACACGCATTAATGAAACAAAGGAAGCAGGTTCCATACACGCGAACTTAAAAATAGATCTCTCTCTCTAATTTTTAAGCAGGATTTTGGACTTTGTGTCTTTCTGTAGGTTACTGGGCGATAGACTCTTAATGCAAAAGTTGAGCCTTTTATTCTGTGGGTGGCTGAATGATGGGAATGACTAGTTAGTTCCTACTAACTGGTAATCATGTGAAGGCAACAAAACTATGCAAGACACACTCACTTTCCCAGCAAACTTACAACTGAATTTTCAACTGCACATTGGCTGGCCTCTCATGCTTTTTCTCTGAAAACAAATGGAGCATTTTTTTTTTTTTTTTTTTTTATTGAGGATGGATCATTCTCTGTCAAGGGAAACTTATCAAGACAGTTTTTAGTAATCAAGAATGATAAAATATCAAAAACAAAACAAACCACATTCGTGGTTTCTTCGGTTTGCTGTCGGCAGAAAATAATCTGACCTCGTCTCTTAAAAAAAAAAAAAGGCTCTTCACTGGACAGGATGCTGATGTGGCCGTAAAGGGACCAAACCTGGCGGCCTCAGAAAGCACGGGGAATCCTTGTCTACAACTGCAGTGGGGAGAGAAAGGCCCAAAACCCTGCAACGCATCACTGTTTCCCCACGCAAGCAGTGCCTGTTGTTCCTGTCGCTGGGTACGGACCCACATGCTACTTGAGTGCATGAAAGACAGACAACATCAACGTTCTGGATAGCTACGTATTTACTGAGGCAAGTCACACACACACATGCGTGTATGCAGCAACCTTTCCTGGCCATAGAGTGGTGAGTCACATGCGTGCGCGCACACACACACACACACACACACACACACACACACACGAGAAGAAAGGCAAGAAGATGCCTGCTTCTCGCTACTTTATAAATTAGCATCTTTGATATGTTACAAGTAGGGGGTGCGAAAGAATTTTCAATATGGGTCTCTCTAAGTTTTTTATATCTTTCGTCTTTTTGACTCTGGCCCTTTTGCTAAATCCGCTCAGAAACCACCGGGTCCAGCGTGCTAATTCGCCTCGTTTAGAGTTGGAGGGAATGCGGACGGATTTTCAGCTTCTCTCCGAGTCCGAGTCCGGGGGCAGGGCCATCTGTTCGAATTCACTGAGTGTGTAATCCTTTCTGACTCATCTTCTCCGACAGCGGGGTGGAGGAGTAACGGGCCGACCACAGCGTTCTCACGATGCACGGTGAGAAACATCATCCTCTCCCTCTGAGAAGTCCACCGGTTAATATGCACAAGGAGAAAGAGAAAGAGCGACTTGGCAGGAAGGTCTGAATGTCCCCTAGACTCGCGTCGCAAGATCACCAGTGGGGTGGGGGTGGGGGGTCCAGCTCGTAACGTCTCCCTCTCCTCCTCCGATGAGTGACCCCAGGGGACTGCCATCAGCGGGCAGCCTGCTCTCCTCTGGCGAACGGACACCCCCACCGGCGAGTCCTCTCAACGGGCATCAGCTCCATGTCCGGGAAAGGGACGCACAGTTGGCAGGTGCTGGGCAGTAAGGGGACAGCTCCGACACGCTGATAAAGCTGCTCGATTTATGGGGACCCGACTTCGGCACCTACCGAGGGGCACTGTGAGTGCGGGACGATAACCGTCCTCCGCCTTCCCAACGAGAGCCGTGAAACAGATAAGCACGAAGGACTGTCACGGAGACTCCCACCCTGTTTGTTCGGGGCGACTTTGGGATCCCGATCACACAGCTTAGCAGAGATGAGGCCTGGGGCGGAGAGGAAGGGCCTCCGGGAGGACGAAGGAAAGCCAGCCAGCCCAGCCGCGTTACACGGGGAAGCTCGTCCACCCCCGAGCGGTGTGTGCAGCTTTCCCTTACTGCGAGCCCGGTGTCGTGAAAACAGACTTGCTCTTTGAAGCTACACGATACTTCTGCAGTTACGTATGACCTTGTGCCCACGCCCATGGCCAGTGAGAAACCACTTGGGCTGTGACAGCAAACGAGTCCTTTCCTGAACCCCTCCGAGTGTGAAGATGCGAATACAGCCCTCGACGACAATGTGACTACTCTTTAGCCAGGGACCTTTTTTGGTTTTTTTTGGTCCTCCGCCTCATTCTTGTTTCGAGACACTGGTCATTAAGAACACGTACATGGTAGCCTTGGTGCTGAGCATCAGTCAGCTGGCCGCTGTACAGCCGGCATTTGCGGTCCCTTTCCCGATGGCTTCATCGATCGATCGATGGCCACATCATCCGTTCATTCAGAAGTCTGCGGGTTCGTGCGAGCAAGACCATGGGATCTGCAGTCATAAGAGCCATGTCACCTCGGGAAGCTCGGCTCTAGCTTCTCCACCTCGTCGGAGAGAGAATCACAGGAGCTGAACCTAAACTACTGTTCGTAAAAGCGATTTACAGTCAGTCAAACTGTGTAACCAGGTTTTATTTTCAGAAGCTAGAACTATGCCTGGAATATTGCGTACGCTACGTACATAAGTACACTGTGAGCATCTATTCCATGCTCGAAAATGTATGAGGAATTTTACAGATAAAGAGATGAATGGGACAGAAATACTATACTCGAGAATGCTGAAGTCTTTGAGAAGAAAATAAGTTAGTCCTGGGGAAGACACACATTTAGTCATAGTGTTTTCTTAAAATTTTCTATCAAGTAACTTACTCACCAGAGGAGGCCACCAACAGCCCTGTCATCCTTAGCCTGATTTCGTAATAACCCACATTTAAAGATAATATCAGCTATTTTAAGGTATGCCCCTGGTAAACATAACCCTTTATTCACTTATATTTAACCGCTTGTTAAATGATTTCCTAATTTGTTATTAAATTCGTAAAGAATTTCCTAATTTAAGTTTGGCAGCTTAATGGTCTGCACTGAACCCAGGCTACTTCTTTCTGTATTTTTTAGAAACCAGATGATTTTCGATAATAATTGGAAATACTTATTTTCAAATTAAGAACAAATGTTCGATTGTTGAAGCGAAATTTCCAAATGTAGACTTGTCAAAAAAAAAAAAAAAGGGGGGGCTTAAGTGCTGGCCGTTCTGTTTCACAGTTAGGCGATTTAAGGAGGTGATGTCACCTTTTGAAATTCAGTTATCCGATATGTAAATGAGGTAACACTGCCCCATTTACAGACGGAGCACAGAACATGCACGGGACACCTGTACTAAGTAGCTGCAGGGTAGGTTTTGGACACAGAAACCCTGAAAGAGAGGAGCCCGGACAGACAGACATTTCCTCCTCCCTCACTCCTCCCTCACACAGAGAATCAACCATGCAGAAGGGGACGGTGACCCAGGGGCCTATCACAGCGGCATCGGGATCGCAGTCTGCCGCAGACGCCGGAAGGGCGTCTCTAGCCCAGGGGGATTTTCTGAACCAGACACTGCCACTGCCCCTTCAGAGCTGGCAGCCTTCACCCCGTTTTCTCCGGAGGCCATGGGACTCCCTGGTTCTGAGGAGCTGTTACAGATGGCGCTGTAGGTAAGCGTCAGATGGGCACCCGGCATGGGTCCTTGTCACCTCCACTTCCCCGGGAGCCACCTCCCTCCGTCTCTCTGAGCTGCCAGCACAGGCTCCGGTGCCTGGCTCGCTGCCCTGCTCCCGCAGTGCCCTTTGCAACTGCGGCGCGTGCACCCGGCCCCGTGGACGGCGAGGAATCACAGGCGACAGGGGCCTTTGAAAGCGCCACTGCACGGGGACCCTGGCCCCGGCTCTCATGTACATCTCTTCCCTCTCCGGCTCCCTTTGTAGCTCGAGAGCTGCAGAGTGTCACACTGGGATACGGTAGGCAGGGGTCGGACACAAAAGCAGTCACCCACCGTCCCTAGACAGTAACGAGAGATAAAAGATGAAGCTGTCTTAGGGGAGAGTTTGGTTTCACCTACACTACCGTACAGGAGACAGTGATGAGAGTGTCCAGAAACTTTAAACTGTACGACAGAATGAGGGGCAAGGTCAAGGCTAGGGGCGTAGACAGAGCCTGTCTGAGGCTCAGAGAGTTCTGCAGAACCTCCACGTTTTGGGGGTACTTGATACAGTAAAAAAAAAGAAAGAAAGAAAACGGGCTTAGAAACTTTGTGGCATATTTAACATGGGTTACTCTTATCAAAACGACACTTTTGATCCCTGCAAACACTCCAACTGTATCTTTTTTCTTTGCCTTAAATCAGGATCCAGTTCTTAAAACGCATTTATGCGTGGAGGGTTAGGCGGGGTGGTTTTATAACGGGGTTTAGGGAAGGTGATCATTCCCTCAGCTCTGCCTGGGGCAGGCTGTCCCACACCTACTGTTCCGGAATATTTATTAATAGCACCCAAAGACTGTCCTAGTTTGGATGATAAATTGTTTGGTCAACTGAGGAATATATTTAAACCTGTACACGAAATGCCTTCGCTCCCTGTGACTCAGGAACGCTATGAAAAGTCTATTTAGAGAAATATCGAACGTCTCCGTTGGACGCACGCTGGGAACGGGCTTTGGTGATGACTCTGGGGGTCGTCTCCATAGAGGTGACCACGGGAGTTGAGCTGCTGGACGGATGTTCCCGGGGATGGGCGCTGAGACCCTCCCAAGCCCTGCCTTTGTCCTGAACTTGGTACTTTCCACACTGTGGCCCCATTTATTATCTTGGCCGATCCTCTGACACTGCTGGGGGGTGGGCAGTGCTTGGGATGTTCCTGTTTTCTCCTTGATGAAAAAAAAAAAAAAAGGCAAACCAGAGGACCGTAAACAATGCAGGTATAACTTGACAGTGGGGGGCAGACCCCAAACCCTCAACCTTGAACGCAGAGTGTTTCCTCACTGCACTGCATGATGGGAAAGTCACCCAAAGGCGCGTCTGTCCGAGTGGTTAATGCTGTGAGAGCCCCGTGTGACACCTGGAGCGCCCCGAGCGACCCCTGGTATCACCAGAGACACTGATGAGGTCTCTGCATCCTTCCTCCATCACTCACACCATGTGGACGGATAGCCCCTCCCACTGCAGTGGTCTGGCTGCATTAAATGAGGCTCGGGTAATGGCCTCGTGTGTGATACACGGGAGGCCCCAAGCGATCCCAATCTTTTCACAAAGTCTGTGTAAGATACTTAAGTTTTTAGTGCATCTGAGAGTTTCAGCCGAGACTGCTGGGACAGAGACAAGACACTTGAGGCTATTTCACATTTCTGGGAGTTAAGTCCCTGCTAACCTCACGGACCCCGTTAAACCAGCCGCTGAATTTGCTGGCAGATAATAAACGCATGGGTCCCATCCCGGCTCCTTATAAACACTGAATGAATCTGAAATTCCCCATCCCTGGAAGGAAATTTAATATTTAAAGGTAATTTGACCAGTACATGTGTGCACCATGAATATTTAATAAAACCTATAGCAAATGTATTTAGATAGCATTAATCTGAGGATATTTATTTCCTATTCATTTTCTGGGATATTATTTCTTCAGCACATGAGAAGCTGACCTCTGTAAAAAACGCTCAGTTCTAAAGGTGAGCTCGAAAACTGTGCAGGGAAGCTGTCTCGTCTCCTGCCGAAATGGTCCATTCTCTGCCTGCACCCGCAAAAATAAAAACAATTCTAAGAGGACCTGCTAAGCTGTGTCCCCAAGCCTGCGGCCATAGGGTTATCCCCATGGTACCCCTCTGTTGACCCTTCATTCTACTTTATAGAATGTTTACAAATAAAGAAAGCAGAATCTCACTTTTCCACTTTCCTTTGATATAAATAATGTCACTCCTTCATACTATTTTAACTTGTGAATGCTTTAAATGGAAAGGGTAGGCATGATTCAGTTTAGTTGGCAGTTTATATAATAGCTAATTCAGATTTATATATATATAATATACGTTATATACAATGTATATTATATATTATATATATTATATATACATATATATTTTCATTTATTTTTCAAATAGGTTAGGAGACCCACACAGAATGAAGATGTCTTTCTCTGATGTCGCTCTAACTATGGGACTAAGAGAAAGCAAAACCAACCGAACAGATGACATCGACCCGATGAGCAAACGTAAAAGCCAGAACGGGCAGTCTAGCCATTGGTCCAGGGCGCGGCTCAGCCAGGCCCCCGGGGAAGGTCGTGGCTGGCTCACCAAGTCACGCCTGGAAACCGTCCACGTTCTGAGCTGGTTTCATTCCCTAACCACGTTCCTCTTGAAAACGCTACCCCGTATTTATAATCGGAACCCTTTTAACACGTCGGGAGCGAGGGGTCACGTTTCGCAATCTGATGGAAGGAAAATCAAACTTGAGATGGAAACCTAAGCCACTGGGACTATTCGAAAGCACGGAATGCCAGGGGAATTCTTTTCAGACTGCACGTGGACGCACCGGAGCCGGAAGGGACGGGTAACGTGTTCGGGCGGGGAGAGAGGCTCGCGGTTCACATGGAAGCTCGGTCCGCGTGTCCCTGGACGGACTGTCACAGTCGCCGAGCGCCGCCCTGCCTGTCCTGGATGCCGCAGCGCGGCCCCGCAGAGCTCAGCGGGGAGGCGGCGCCTGCTGCATGAGAACCCTCCACATGTCACGACCTTGCCTGCCTGTCATGAAACTGTTCGTGTCTTGAGCCAGAGCCCCTTTCTCTTTTCCCGTGGGATGGCCCGTGTGACGTACCAGTGGGCTGTTTGGTCCTCGGCTCTGAGGCCCTGTGGAAATGGATTGGTAAGAGAAGACTAACTCTCTGCTCTCTAAAATCTGGTGGCTGCTTTTAGATGAATCTCCTGTTGTCAGCCCTCGATGGGCCTAGCAACGTGCGATGCAGGAAACACCGTCAGCGCCTGAACAGGTGGCCTGCTCCTTCCCACTGAGAGCGTGTGCTCCCCCCGGGTTGGAGGACTGCTGAATGCTGCCCCCTGCTAAGTCACAGGGCCCGCCACCGCGTCATCTGGCCACCACGCCGGAAGCTGATGGTAAGCCAGAGCACGCTCAGGATGGGCCACGGTGATCATGACCTCATGCCCAGGGAGCTGCAGGAAATCCGACACACACAGGCAGACGCCACGGGAGTACCTAAGGACTGGATTTTGAGGTGCCTCACCTCAAGGTGTCAGGACACAGGATCAGGTAAGAAAAGTGGGTAACACTGTCAGAATATGAGATGTAACACCTTTCTGACATGGGACACTCATAGATATTCTCGGATCCACAGGGTCTCAAAAAACAGACCACTCTGAAATTTTTATGCAAAAAAATAATTAAGGACATATTCCAAGCAAACGAACAGGGAAGCAAATAGCAGAAACAGGTCCTCAGAGAAGACGATGGGAAAGAGGAGAGTGGGAAGAAAATCAATGAACCTCAGTTGTCTTTAATACTTATCGCAGAATGCACTTCAGGAATCTAATGAACGTGTTAAAATTTTACTCTTGAAAGGGGGGGATGAATAAAATAAAGTTATCAATAATAGTCTAGACTTCAAATCTGAAATTATCGAGGAGTATAAAAAAATAGTTGAGTCAACATAGTTTGTGTTTTCAATAAATATTGTTTCATGTTAGATATTAATAAAGGAATAGCAGAGAATATATGTAACTTTCTAATCACTAAAAAGCCAAAAGAAAGACCAAAATATTTAAAACACTGACTTTTTAAAAAACTTTTTTTAGTAATAAGTTTTTCCGTGTGTTTAAATACTCTTTGATACCACAGGACATTCTACTGACTGACTGACTATCCCCACAGGATTTTAACCAACATCCTAAAACATATTAAATGTGTGGCCAAATTATATTCCAATGAGTTTCTATCATTTTATAGCCACACTGGCACTGCATGAAAGTGCCTGTTACCTCACGCCCTAGCCAACATGCTGTTAAAAACAAAATATATTGGTACTGTCTCATTTTAGCTCAGCCACTAAATATTTCATTCATGTAGACTTTTCCTGCCCTGAAATAAAATGATTAATTTTGCTTAAAATGACTTAGTGATATATTTATATGCCAAGTGTATTTTCCCCCACAAATAAATTAAAATCTGTCTTTAGCATAGGACCAACTGCTAAATGTGTTCTGGTTTTAACAAATATTTTGTTTCAGGCCAAAATTATAGTCAAGTACCTTCAAATTATTGGGTAAGAGTTATCATCATTCTATTTGATAGGACAAGAGTCCATTGGTGAAAATACCTATAAAAATTAATGGTGATTATGGTTAGGTTTGGATAACCCCTTTGCAAGTGATATTTCTGATTTTAACATGTAGTGGTCAGGTGTCTGTGTTTATTTGTATTCTTCCCATAGGGAGAAATATAATCGTGAATGACTATGTTTTTAAGAGTTTTTTTTTTCTTTTAACATGTTTGCTGCCATTCAACTACAATCTTCTATTTTTTAAATGAAAAGTGACAGCAAATGAAATAGGGAACACCAAAGAATGTCAGGACAAATTTAAGAATCTCAATTAAAAATGGAATTTAACCTGTAGCATGGGTGGTGAAATAAAATTCTAATTTTAAAGTCTTTACTATCACAACAGAATGTCAAGTTGTAGATAACTTTTGACTATCTATAAATTAACGTGCATGAACTATAAAGTATACTTTTATTAGACAGCGAAGATGGGAGAGTACTTTGGTGGGCAGCTGGACACTATCAACACAAACAAACAAACAAAGATATGTACTCACGACCTAGCAACTCCACAAAGATATTCCTTACATTACCACACATAACAACAAACTCTATCTCAGTAGTCACTAACTGCATACTGGTTAAATAAATTAAAGTGTATCGATATATGAATTTTTTAACCATTAAGGAGAATAAGGGATAATCGGCTGAAAAGTATTATTCCATTTTTCTGGCACATAGACTCAGTTAAGGTCAATGTTAAAAGGTAAAAACATGAAAAAACATGTGTAAGGTAAAACCAAAATTAATGAAAGAAAATATGAGACAAACTTTGTGACTCAGAGGTATGGAATAATTTTAAAAAGTCACATGACAAATCCAGAAGAAAAAAGTGGATTTGATTTCAATCGAAAATAAGAATTTGATATTAATACAAAAAATAGCACGCCTCACACTAAGGGGTGGATAACAGCAGGACAGAACATATTTGCAATATGGAAAACTGTCAAGAAACTAGGAGCTTGACTGCACAAGGAGCTCCTGCCGATCAGCAGGAAAACGCTTCAACACCAAGAGGAAAACAAACATGTGGATAGTTAACGTACTTACGTGGGGATCCAACAATTTACAAGTCAAAGAAAACCGAATTAAAACGGCAATTAAATATCACTACTAAATGGCCTATGTGCGGAAAGATGGGTGACACCAAGCAGGACAGGCGAGGTGGGGAAGTGGGGTTGGGGACTCAGGTCGTAACACCCCCATGCTGGCGAGCGAGCCGGCGGATTGTGGATGAAGTAAATGTGCGCCTGCCTCATTCACCGGTGGTTCTGGTTAATATTTTATGCTAAAAACATTCTCACTCAGGTCTACATGTGGACATATACAAACATGTTGTTGTTGTTTCTTCCCAGTGTTATCTGGGAGGGGAGAAGTTGATGGTGGCGTCTGGACGTGTGTCACTGAGCGTTCTGCTCAAGCGTGGGGCGAAACGGAAGAGATGACACGAAGAAACGTGGGTGTACAAGGCTGAAGGAGGGTTGCGGGGCAGGCACGCAGAGGAACAGCGCGGGTCAGGAAGACCCCTGTACAAATGTGCGGTTGTTACACCGTACTGTTCCACTGTTTTTCGTCAATGATCGTGGTATGCCAGACACTGAGAAAGAGGTGTGAGGTCCCAGCACCACAGATAAATAAATAAACCAGTAAAAGTGAAAATCGAGAGAATCTCAGTAAAGAACTTTAAGCATAAGTGAAAAACTACAAGTTGCAGAATAAAATAAGGCATGCTTCTGCACCATATGTATATCCATTTGTATTATATGTCTGTATATACATACTTATACTTCTACATATGTATGTCCACATATACATATTCATGCATATACACACCCATCATATGTATATGTATACATATGCACGTATACAAATACACAAACGTATAATGTGTGTGTATATACACACATACGTGTTATGCATACATACAAAATGTTGGATAATGTAAATTATTTGCCATGATTATGTATTGCACTTATTTAAAATAACGATACAATAGCAAATGTGGGAGTTTTTCCATATTTTGAGAGTACTGTTTTCTACAATCGTTATTGTTATGATTCTTTAGTTGGCATTAAGATCATACTTGAAATGTTTAGAAATATTTGGAATGATGGTTTAGGGTGTGACTCAAAAGCATAATTTTGCCAAATAGGTTTTGTATACTTAACTGATTTAGTCTCAGGTTTGTTATTTACTTATTTTTTTGAAAAAGTAACTTCAAAGCAAATAGAAAGTAATCGGGCTTTTTTTTCAGAAAGCCCGCATTTTCTATTTCTTATGATGTAGTTTTCTTGTTGGTAATGGTGGTATTTTTTTTTGGCTGTGTCACAAAACTTGAACAGCAAGGAAAGTGAGCCGATAATTCAGACTTAAAAATAAAGCGTTTTAGCTATTGGCAGATGTCAAGACAACTTGAGACTTAATGATTACTGAGCTGCATACCTGCCATGCTTATCTGTCTCCAGCAAAGTTGACAAAACAAGGTAGTCTCATGTCAAAACAGATGGGGAAGGAAGAAAGGGAGACAGAAACTTGGGCAGAGTTAAGAAGAAGTCCTGCGTTTTCGTTTCAAGTTTCTTCTTTATTCTACATGATCTCCTAAACAAGCTCTTATGTGCACCCCAAATAAAGCAATTTGCTAAACCACAGACTATTCATCGGAAAGCATTCTGCGCCATTAAATTGAGCAATCTGGCAGATGAAATCTCACTGACCCACTCCCCACAGCCTCCATTGAAAGCACGGATCTCCACAGTCCCTATCTAAGAGACAAAGGTTTGCGTGTGGCGACGGCACTCTCTCTCTCTCTCCTTACTAAAACGCGCCTGCACGGACTCGTGGCCTGTCCCTCCTTTCTGGGGGGACACAAACATTCAGTCCATAACACTGGCGTATTTCTGGTCATCCTTCAAGATGCCAACTGAGTGTGATTTCCCCTTTGAAACCTCCGCTGAACCACCTCACCTCTCCTGTGTCCCCACGGTACGGCCTGCATATTTCTATTTTACCGTTTTACCGATTTACATGTCTGTTCCTCCTGCTGGATCGGTGTTGCCGAGCATCTGACACTTGAGTCTTAATTTCCCTTAGAGCATCTCTGCCCAACAAGATTAACGGATCACGGTATTTTCTCCTGAAAACTGCCACAGCTTCTTCTAACCACTGGCACTGAGACATCCATAAAAGCTATTTGCCAAATCTGCTCCGAACTGTGCTGTCCTTGGCATGTCTTATTGGTCTGTGTGTCCCCTGTACACAGAATGGAGGTCATACATGCATAAGAACCTTTTTGGGATGATGCTTCCAGATGTAGCTACACTTGATAAGCAACGCAACTTATTCCTACCTATCGTATCGTCGACAACGGCTTCTAATTTTCACCACCAGGCAGCAAAAACTATGGCTGAATGTCCTCATAATTTTCCATTTTTTCTCTTCTAAATACTGTGCTCTGTTAAGTGTAGGCACAGCCCACGGTTTTCCACCATCCACTACCACCCCGCCATCCAAAACGGGGGCCTTCCACAACGCTCTTTAGCCTGTCGACGTCCTGCCTTTGCGAGCTCAAGCTTCCTAAGTCGGGCATCAAGCTAATGATTTAGTTATTTATTCCTTTGAACCAGCGACGTGGGTGACTCATTTTCCTCCCTAACCCATGCTATTCTACACTAATCCACACATTACTTCCCCTCAATACAGATGACACAGACTGTTTGCTCAGGAAGGTTTTGCAATACGCCCGCTAACAAAGACTTCGCGGGCAGGAAGAATGCCGCTTGTTCAAGCGAGCTGAGGAACACAGCTGAGTGCTAGACCAGATTAGCGGGGTGTTAAGCATCCATTAATGATGGCAGCGCGACAAACTTGGAGGTTTTGATTTTAGTTCAGATAAGCCCTCACATTCAGGGCTTGGCTCAGCGTACTTGGAGGTTCCTCTTACAGAAAACCTGGTCTGTCCCCGCCGGGGACCGGCTGTGAGAATGTCACTCAGAAGGCAAACGGAGTTTGAAATAATTATTATGATACGATACACTTTAAAATTATTATGTATCTTGAATTTCAGGACAGTCCAGATTTCAAATATTTGACATTACTTTTTGCCCATGTCTACGTTCCTCAGATGATGGGTATTGATTTTGGGGGTTCGGAAAATACCGTCACTCTAGTAAAAAGTGTTTATTCCTATTTAGAAACTTTAGCCAAACTAATTACATTCTCATTTTTTAAAAAAATCACGATTTCCCTTCAGTTTTCTTTGGTTCTCACAATTTACTGTGCACACATCTGCATCCTCCACCGACTGGTAAGTTCTTTGAAATGGGGCCATGCTGTTTATTTTGGTATTCTATGAGCACCTTACATTTCAGGTGCTCAACTCGTAACTAGGATTATTAAGAATATTTACTAAGAATATGTTATATGTATATACAGCATACATATATATATATGTGTGTGTGTGTATGTATATATATACACACACACACACATATAATGTATGTATATGTATATCTCATCTCTTGATGGTTTGTGAGAAACTTTACGACCATTGAATGGTCGGTTATCTCTAGTGTCACAAAAAAATCCATTTGCTTTTCTAGTTCGTGCTGAGGGATGACTCTTAGTCGGCAGCTGTGCTGATCGCTTTACATTGATTTCCTCGATCAGTGTCCCGAACCCCTCTATGAGGTGCAATGATTACAGCCTCTTTCTAGATAAGAACATGAACACAGTCAAAATAACTCCTCCGTGAGAGAAGTTATTTTCAGGCACAGAAAACTTACTGGGGTGCACTATATGGGAAGGCCAGGAATGAAGTGATGCCCTAAGACAGAGATCTCCCCGACTGAAACGAAAACCACGTTGGGACACTGTAATAATGGTGTAAGCCTCACGTGCCCGGAAAACGGACGCTGTCAGCAGCGCTGTGCAGGTTGACGGCAACCCTTCCTCAGCCTTCCTTTCTCAAGTCCCTTTCGAAATCCTCCAGGGCTCCCTGACAAGCAGAGATGACCACACTGCAGGACGGTGGCCCGCCCTTCCCCCACCTACTCGTCCAGTTCCCTGACTAAGACGGCAAACTCGGGGGAGGCTGGTGCTCCTGGCACGTTCCCTGCTCTGAGCCAACACGCTTGGCTCAGTACCTGTATTTAAGTAGCTGTTTCATAAATATTAATTGAATAAATAAGCTGCTTTATACCAGATTGTACCTTCAACATTTGATTTAGAGGGTTCATCTGCAATGATTAAGTAGTTAAAGAAGTTATTAATCTTTAATAACTCATTGGTGCTTAGGTGAGTAGGCTTAGACAGTTTCGAGGGATCTTCGTTGAGTGTGGGGGTGACGGGCAGGTGAAGGCCTGCCCAAGACATGCGGGATTTCCAGCGGACTTTGCAGAAATAAGTAAGTTTTAAAAATAATAATCGCTTGCATCGTTGCATTTCGAATCTCCAACAAGGTGGGCCCAAGGCCCTTAAGGTGAGTTCAAATTCAGAAGCACGCAAAGCACGATGCAAAAGAGACAGGATCAGGGAAGTATATAAAAACGTACGTGTTCCGTCTCGCTACTGTTTCTTGGAGTCAACCTCGGTTTCAAACATAATAAGCGGAGCCCAGCTTGTCATACCTGCTTTCTCCCAGGGGTCTGAAACAGTAATAAAAGCACTTTAACTCAGTGCTAACCGGATTAGAGTAATGCAAGAACCTGCCACCCTGGGACCTGCTGCTTGTGTCTCGGCCTGAGTGAATGTGCATGGAAATGGTTTTAAACTGATGGCTGTGCAAGATCACAAGTTACAGTGGTGCTGACAGTCTCGGCGTGGAACGCGGAGCGGGGTCGGAAAGCGGCTCGTTTGCTGCCGTGACAGCGGCACTCAGAGTTTAGATGCACAGCCTTCGCAGGACAGCGGTGACAACATCTGCAAAGCGCCGCCAGTGTCTCTACCGCAGGCTGAAGCAGCTTCGTAGGAATCCTTGCCGCAAATCCAATGCCACTCGGTTTTATTCGCAGCCTCCAGGACTCAGAAGAAGCCGTGAGGAGGAGTTGCTGGGACGTAAAGTGGGCGAAAGGATGCTGACTCCTCCATCCCCTGGGGGCCAGATGGGAAGTGAGAAGGTGCAGTTGTCACATGCTGTCGCAGCAGAATATCGTGGGGATAATTGGTTCCCTTTGAAAGCAGGGGTGTTTGGGGTGTTTCGGGGTGAGTTCCACCTTCACTGTGGCCCGGGTTTATTGTGCCGTGTCAGAGAGGTAAACATCTGTCGGCGAAGACGAGAGAGACTCGCCAGCATCCTCACCAACATTCACAGGGACATTCTGGTGAATTGTAGCCAGTGAAAAGTGGCAGCCTGTCAGCTTCCAAGGGCCCAGATTTGGGGAGGCACCAAGTGGCTCCTGACTCGGAGCGAACAAAGCCTGTATTTTCTGCAGCATGTAACTGCACCTTAGGGCCAAACCTGGCAAAGTGGACACAGAAAGAGTGCTTCAAAGGGGGCCTAAAACGAGAGTATGTTGATCCTCCATAATGCAGCACGATCAGAGAATCCAGCGTTGCTTCCTGGAAAGCTGAGTTTGCTTTCTTGGGGAGATTCGATTGGAGTCCCTCTTTCATAGACCATCATTTCAGTCCACGAAACCATTTCCTTACTATATTATTATTATTATTATTATTATTATTATTATTATTATTATTATTATTTCATTTAAAGTACACAGGACATTGGTTAGACATCTATGTAGTTCATAAAGTTATCCCCACAACTGCACCCTCCCTCCCCTGGCCCCGCACCTAGCCAACGTTATTGATGCAAACTTCATTCCCTCTGCCGTGCTCCCCATCCCCGTGACCATCCATCAGCTACGAATTTGTATTTCTTTAGCCCTTCGCCCCATACTCCCGGCCAACCCTCTCCCCTCTGTCAGACACCAAACTGTCCCGTACATTCGTGAGTCTGTTTTTGATTAGTTTGTCCTTTTTATTCCTTAGATTCCGCATGTAAGTGAAATCATAGAGTGTTTATCTTTCCTTACTTTTTGAATTGGGATTAAAATAAGTAAAATACTTAATAGCATATAAAGAAAGCCTGCAAAACACAATCCAGATTTTTCTTGCTTTTTGAGAGAGAGAGAACGGCTTGCTTTGGATTGAAATAAAAGGACAAGAAGGAAACCCTTACAGTTTATGACTTCTAGCCACTTTTCATTGCTGTTTTGGTGTCTGGTCACACGCGTGTTTGTGTCTACACTTGTTTTGCTTCTTCCCTTTTTCACACCTTGCACACCATGTCCATTTTCTATTCTACAAAGAAATAAGAGGCGATGACACTAGGCACAGAGTACACCTCTAAACTGGATGCATGGAGCCGACCCCCCCCAAACTTCCCAAATATGCCAGGACCAGAACAGGCTCCATTTCAAAAAGCCACATGATGGACACAGGCAACGGGTATATTTAGTATCTAAGAAATAGCTTTTCCTTTTTCTTTCTATTTTTTTTTTCTCTGTTCCCTCAGAAGAAGGTAAAATTTTATTATAAAACCACAGATAAGTACGTCAGCTGCTAGGAGGCTGGCACGGCAGAATACAAGGACATAAGAGATAAGGGAATTTGGTCAAATACAAAAAGTACTGTGGAATTTAAACCAAATGACAGCAGATAAGGCTTTTCCTGAGTTTCTATTAAAAATGTAATAAATAAGAAATCCAAAAATATTTTTTTTCCCAGTCCCAGTTCTTCTGTTACTATATTACTCATCATAAACGTACAGAATCTTCATCAGAGCTCGGATTCTATTCACAGCTACAAAACTAAACTTGGCTGGAGTCCCGTTAAAGCTATGACAGCCTCCGATGGATGCCTGTGAGTCTTTCGGTCGAGTCTGTCATGTGAATAAAGAGACTTCATTTACACACGGAAGGAAGCAGCCCCATACACCTGCGTGGATGCCTCCTCCTAAAAGCGGGATTGACTCCACAGATATCACCCAGGATAAAACACATTAAAAAATGGTGGTGGGAACTTGGCTTATGATGCTGTTAGGGAAAATTTATAGTTTTTTTTTAATTATTTAATTTCATCATTATTATTATTTTAATTGTATGTAATTCTCCAAGGATCTAAAGGTTCTGTGAGTAAGGGACGTTTGCTGATACCTCACATTCTCCTGTGGACATTACACTGACAAAAGCAGACAGGTTGCAAGAAAGTGGATCCCCCTAAAAGTGAATTTGCACAGATCCGCGTGCACCCTCGCAGGGCCTTTGGCCCTGCTGACCTCAGAGAAGGGAAGCAGAGCAACATCTGTGCAAAGAGGGAGTCTCGTGGCTCCCCGGGTAGCAGTGCCCCTGAGGCCTGCAACACGAGTGAGACCTGTGCTCTCAGGTGAAGTGGCCTTTGGTGTCTGCTCCATCTCTAGAGGACAATAGCCTCAAGTCATAAAGCGTCTCCTCGTGTCGTGTGGCCCATCCGTCAGCCTTGGCATCCCTCACGCTCTGTTTATATCTGTCTTGGGAAGCTCCATGGGGAGGAAAGGATCGCCCTCTTTGAGAGCAGATACTCGAGCTATTTTATTTGATGCTATCTTTTGTTCCTTTGTGATATGCATATATATGTATATATATTCAACCAGATAAGATGTGTATATATATATTTATATATATAATACATATAATATATATTTATATAATGTATATATACATATATATATACATATTACATTTGTGTGTGTACGTTTTAAAGCATTTATTTACAGAAAACTTCAGAACATAATATCTGTGTATCTCAATAGATTGAAGAATGATGGACCTAGCTGATTTTCTTTCCACTGGGGTTGTAAACAACATTATCGACTTCCAGTAATAACTTCTCTGGAAGGCGGCAGCCATCCTTCCTAAACACAGTCAGATCGGAGCCATAAGTAGGTCACATTTTACTAATAGCTCTGGGTATCGAATCACAAGTGAGTACAACTGTCAGCAAACAAACTCAGCGTCCAGCTGCAATCGGCTGTGTGGCCAATCGCGACATTTACGGCATCATAATCCTACACCTATTTGTTAAATTGTTCAAGTTTTACATCTCCAGCTATTTCAGATTTCCAGTCCCTAGGCTTCCGGGCTACAGATGTGGTTGGTATTCGGAAGGCACTGAGGGGTCCAGACTGTGTGGAACGTGGCTGGCGAAGACAGTCCTCCCAGGTTAATGATTAAGATGTTTAGAGAATCATCCTAGCCAGAAAATCTAACAACTCTGGCCGCTTATTATTATTTTCTTTGCCACTTTTAAAGCTATCCAGGCCTATTACTGAAAACAATTTAAGATTTGGTATCAAAAGCACATTTCCATTCGTTTTTAAACAGAATCCTCATAAATCTTTGTGGCTTCTGTGCTATGACCCAGAATAAGAAATTAATGTGAGGTTGGATGAAGGCTGACACTTCGTTCTCCATGTTTCCTACTGTTTATGTGAAAAATCTGTTTTAACATTACTTCTGAAGAGTCGAATGGTCCTTCCTAACACATGCAAGGATATTTGATTAATGAGTAACTACAATTAAATAAATCGCTATGTGTAAGCCGTTTGGAAGTGTGTCTGGCACGCAGTGTTACGTACGTGCTGATAATCACACTTATTATTACCTGTGTCAATGCAGAGTTTGGGATTAGAACACGATTATTGGGGCAATCTAATCGGCCTGGGCCTTCGGGCAAAACAAAATGTATAAAACCTAGGACTCACGGCAGAATAGGAACTAGGTCTTCATTCATCTCTCACTTTTTGACCATTGATTTCAAATTTTTAAATTATTAACATGTTTTATGTATTCATTACTTTATATTGTATGAGAAATAATTTTAAAAATTCTCTAACTCTGAGGATTAATTTTAAACTAATTCCATCGAATGTTTTGATTAATGAAGCCATATACTATGACTTGGTGACATCTTGAGTTTCACTTACAACTATAAAGCTCATTTGTGGGTGAGCTTATACAGCGTATGGCTGTAATTATCTGTCCGGCTTCCACGTGTGTTAATCTAGAATGCCCTGTGGGCAAGCTTGAGTTCTTCCTTTGTGCTTCATAAATTCTGAGCACTGCTCACATCTATGAGACTATCTGTGCCAAAAAAATAAATAAGAGAGAGAGAATATTTTTCCCATAGATTTTTAGATTTTAAAAGGCATGTTTTCTAGAGGCCTTTCATATATATATATAATGAAATATCATGTATTGACCTATTTAATCTTATTCTGTGATTTCTTAAAGAGAACTTTTGACCTAGTTTTAGTTGTGCTGGGTGAAACAAAAAAATAAATTTTGTACTTCTTCAAAACGGAAATATGTTTTGAAATAATTTGGGGCTTTAGCATGCTGTTAACTAGCTACCCAGGGTATGCAGTGATAACTCTGGAAATAATGGTGTAATTATTCATTTAATTATATTAAAGTACAATGAGTGAACATTGCCTGTTTTAATTTTCAGATTTACCTACAATGACATCTGTACTCAAACAGTTAGAAATCTACTATGCAGTGAAATGAGAATTGGGAAATGTATGATCATGCGTACAGTTGATTTTAAATCTAGGTAATTAACAAACAAAAATTAACTTAAAAATTTTTTCTCAGTAGCAATGTCTTTGGTTTAATGTATAAACCATAAGCAAACTCTTGGTCATAATCTGATTAAATATAATAGAACACATTTTTTGCATTAACCATTTAAGATGCTTTAAAAAAATTAAATGTTTATCTAAAACAAATCCATTCGCAAATTTTTGTTTGCTTTTATGCTATTAAATTATCTTAATTACATAGTGGAAAGGTCAGCATTTATCAAGCACTTGATCTACTATAAAATATTTAAAAAATATTTCTCAGAAGAGTTATGCCTTTAATTAGTTATAACTGATTGTTGTTTCTTTTACCTTAATAGCTTCCATATTTATGAATTCTGCATTAATTTAATGAAAAACTCTATGTTTTAATTATACAGGAATGTAGGTATATGTCTGGTTTCATAAGAATTCTTCCCAGTAAAAATTACAATAGCCTGTTTTACTGCTGTCATTTCATCAGAGCTAAAGACACACACACACACACACACACACACACACACACTCAGTTCATCAGGCTGTTACACTATCACTGTGCATGTGTGTATGTTTGTGTGTCTTTGTGTATGTCACACCCTTTAAATTCAGGTGGTCTCAAGCTGTGCCACATAATTCCAGCCTCAATTAAACTTTCCAAGGTCAGCAGCGCTGTACCAGGTCAGACATAAATAAAGCATAGGATAGTCCTGGCGTACAGAAAAGCGTATTTATTCTTTTTCCACCCTTCACGGCTATCAAATGACGCCTCACAGAGAGGAAAGACAGAGGAAGAAAAGAGAACTCTCAGAAATGTACTCTATATCTAACTGTAACCTTTGTTGGAAAAAAAAAGTTATATGAATAATTCAAGGCATAATGAATGAGCAGTGTGTGTGTGTGTGTGTGTGTGTGTGTGTGTGTGTGTGTATTTTTTTCCTCTAGGAATATAACTTTAACCAGAACCCAGTAGAGAATATATTGGTATGATTCCAAATCTCTCAGAAATAGAGACCTAATCTCTAAATGTCTTAGTGCCCCTAACCAGTAGAACATCTTAGATATATATTTTATCACCCTCGGTTTCTTCTTCCATAAAATGAGAAGTTTAAAGCAGATATACTTTCAAGTTCTAAATTCTACTTTAGTCTAAATTCTACTCCAACAGTATTAGTCAATACAGTCCAATAAACTAAGTGAAAGATGAGAACTTGACTGAGAGAATGTTCATATATAATGTACTGGGATTAATTTTTATAATATATAAAGAATTTATATAACAAAATAAGAAGACAGATAAACTCGCAAAAAGATGTACAAATAAAATCGGCAGGTAATTCACTGAGGAGGAAATCGGGTTGGCCAATAAACACTTGAAGGGAAGTCCAATCTCCTTACTAGGTTGGGAAATGTGAATTAAATGACGTCATACCATTGAACACTCACCGGTTTGGCAAAATTAATAAATCTGACCATGTTGAGTTAGAGGTGACATTCCCAAATTGCGCACAAGTGGCACCAGCAAAATCACTAAAGCATCACAGCGAAATCGCTAATGCCCTGCAGCATACTGAAACATCCGGAAGGAAACGCAAGCCCTTCCGTGCAGCAGTCCGCGCTCTCTTACCTTGTAGGGGCGACAGCGTCAACTCTGGAGAGTGTCAGCGCGTCGGGGACATCAGAGCTTTGCAGAGCTACGTGTGCAGAGTTTGCTGGAAGGAAAAGAAAGAGCTGTGTGAGTCACACAGTTTATTCTTCACCTGTTAGTGCATTTTTTTCTTTTCTCCATCATAGTCAAATGGAGCTTATTTCGAAGAAATTTACACCAAGAATGATTTTTACATTTAGTCTTTCACATCGGAAATTAGCACGACCCAAAAACCTGCTTCACCAGTGCCCGATTCCGAGCAAATACACTCTGATGATTTGCAATTATCCCACAGATGGCAAAGACACCGGTTTAGGGGTAGACGCCCAATCTTTTGGCAAGTCCAAGTTACACCTTCACGGAGTTATTAAGTAACTTATAAAGATAAGACGACAGCCTGTGTCTTGCACTTCGTTTTGTGAGGTGCTTCCAGTTTGTCTGCATTTCCTGGCCCATCATTAAGTGTACAGAAGCACAGAGCACAAGGAGGAAAAAGAGGTAAATCCCAAATAATGGTTATGTTATCGCCAGTAGTTGTCGGGGCTTTTACAGACGTAAGTCAAGTTGATTTTTACTGTGACTCTGTGATCCTAGGATAGGATGCCTAACATTTCTTATGGACGTGCCGTCGCCAGAAACTCTGGTGAGCACTCGTCATGGCTTAATGTGTCGCGAACTCTGGGCGTTATCATTTTTGCTTTGCAGGTCGAGGGCCTGATCTCTGGAGATGGGAGCCGATGTGACCAAAGCCACGAGTGACTGAGCCAGATGCGAACCTCGAGTGATGAGGCGGGGACAGCTTCACCACGCTAACATCCTGCTCGGCAATCATCAACGGGAGAGAACTGTTATGAAGATAGTGTTTGGCTACGTGCCTGGACTGGGCTGGGGCCACATTAGAGGAGAATGTGGACGTTCTGGTGTCATGAAGTAGAGGAGGTGGCTGACAATGGGGCAGAGGAGAGAATCAATGAGAAAGCCTGAAAAAACCGTTCAGTTTGTGATGGGCACCCTGACCCTAAATCGCTGTAGCCTGTTCAAGTTT
The DNA here is from genome assembly GCA_004027375.1 of Macroglossus sobrinus. Lineage (NCBI taxonomy): Eukaryota > Metazoa > Chordata > Mammalia > Chiroptera > Pteropodidae > Macroglossus > Macroglossus sobrinus. The sequence continues at coordinate 159,905 of PVKZ01002167.1, read as the reverse complement.
TGCGTGTGGTTCTGTTTGCTTTTCAGATCAGACACTAAAGGGCAAATTCTATGTCATAGTAAAGGCGCTACAGATAGAAGAAAGCACTTAGAAAGGGCACGGAGACTTGGGGTAGGGGACTGTCACCCTGAAGCCAAGACGATGAGGAATGAGCTCTTCTATGAATCTGATTTGACAATAAAAGAAACTGAGTCACAGAAAGAATTTTCCCCGGGGCCACTAAACCACTCAGTGTCCCCGCCGCGGTTTGAACCCATGGAGTCTGAGTTCAGAGCCCATGTGCGAAATGGTTAGGAAAGAGAGCCTCTCCAAGATACTGGGATTCTTTTGCTTTTAAGAATTTAAAGAATTGAAGTGTATAACAAAACAATTTTTGATATAGTGATGGAGAGAAGTCAGAGGTAGGTGGCAAGGGGAACTGTTAATAGGAGGGACTTCGGAGAACTGGAATTAAAAACAAGGCACGCAAAAAGTGATTCCGAGAGAGTAATTTTTATACAAATACATTGAAAAAAATTATGCCATATGGGAAAATTACCTCGTGGACATATTTTTTCCTATCATAGGAATTTCCAAAAGAAATTCATTAGTGAAATCTGCATCTCAGCAGCTGCTGCATCTGCTGATTATACTGGATAAAGCAAAGGAGAAATGGAGGGGGAAGGAGAAGGATACTGGGCAGAATTCTTTGCTTCTTGGATCCTGGCATTCACAGGCTCCCAGCCATCCAGGGAAAAGGAATAAGGGCTGGAGACTGAATCTGTTCTGGACCACGAGCTCAGCATCCACTGAGCGAAGACTGCATCGCAACACCACCACGATCTAAACCCAGTTATCCATGTCCCATTACAAGATGGAAGGAAGAACTAGAAATGTTCCTTCTTATGATAATTCTGCACATTCTTTAAGAACATCCTAAAACTACCCTTCAGTTTTTGGTTTTCTTTTCTGAAGAACAAATAATCTCGTCTCCTTTTATCTTTCCTCAGAGGTCCTGTTTTCTCATCCTTTAATCATTTTTATTGTGTCCATCTGTACCTACTTTAGTTTTTCTTATTCCTTTTAAAATGTGTATCTGCAAATTAGATACAGTACTACCAAAATTAGATAGGTCCAAAATACCTACTCATCTATTATTGGAATAACTCTCTCTATTCGGATAAGGCAACCTATAGGAAACGAAAGTAAGAGCAAAGGGAAAAAAATGGAAAAATTTAACTGCTACCATATAAGGATATTTGCAGATCCAGAAAGAAATTCTAAGCAGCAGGACTTGCCCTAAAGAGAAATGAGAACATGTAGAACAATACGAGAAAATGGCTATTAGGGAAGCTAAATAGAAAATGAAGAACACAAAAATGATATCCATAAAATGATTACAGCTGCAAACGTACGCCTGCAAATAAACAGGCAAACAGCAGTGAGAACATATACAGGGGAAAACTTTTGTTAGAGAAGCATAACTTCCTGCATTTTTTTTTCAATTTTAACTTTCCTGATGTTAGCAGTGCTGCTTGTACAATAAATCAAACAATTTTAGAGAAACTATCTGGAGAATATGAAAGAGAAGCCTAGGATACCTAATAATGTAGTAATACTTAGGAATAGTAAAAAACACACAAAAAAACAACTCAAAGTGCTTACAGATATAGATCTGCACTTTTTAAATGCATTTAGTAAATCCTATAGAGAGCGTCTACCTTCAGTAATCATGCTTGTAATGGATAGAGAGTAACAGTAATGATGTAATCTGGAATTCCTTGCCCTCAAATTAGAGCAACAATAAAAAATTAGAAGGACCAAGGAAAAAGCAGATAAAGAACAGGCAGGCTCAGAACACCGGGTCTAGAAGGTGCAGAGATCAGGACCTTCCCTGGCAGTCACAGAGCCACAGGAACACAGTGCAGGTACGTTCTGGTCCAAGGCACCTGCAGAGACGTGTACATCATACGCTATTAATTACTGCACACCATCCGAGAGCAACAGAAGCCCATTCAATCGGAGTCGGGATTCGGTGATTTCTCTATTGGTAGAAGCCATTTTCCTATCATTTGATGTCATTCTACTAGTGTGGTCGGTGCAGGGAACTAGAAGTGTTTGGTCTTGCCTCGGCTCACCAAAAAAAAGAGAGAATACTGAAAGTCAGAATTGAAAGAAATTCCGGAGGATTTTAAATTGAAGACAAAATTGTGTTGTTGTTTATTACATTTGTTTCTTTTATGTTCCTATTAACATATATGTGATATCTAATATAATATTAAATTAATACATCTTCCCATTTAACTTTAATCATCTATGTTTTCATTGAATATTTCGTTCATAGCTCAAAATTCTGCTTGAAACTTTTCTGAAACATTAGTGCCAAGTACCTCATCTGCATCTTGGATCTGTAGAATCATTGGTCACCTTGACTTTTGTGTGTGTGTGTGTGTGTGTGTGTAAGTGTGATCAGAAGGATACTCTCAAGGATCTTCAGGTGAGAAATGCAAGTTTACAAATCAGAACTTGAACTTGGGATGCTATCATCACATAGCTTCCGATTTAGTAACTGTGGTGACCTTGGAAGGGCTGGCTTAACACGTACCAAGGTCCAAGATCATCAATCAGTTACTTAAAGAGAGTTTTGGGGTTTGCTGAAATTCAGGGGAATGAGGGAGATCAAGCACTTGTGGACAAGATATCTATTCTCTGATTAGAGAAAATCAGACTAAATGTTGGGGACATTCTCTAGGCAACATAGGATTTTTAGTTGGGTTGGTTTTAATCCCACTTGAGTAAATTTCCTAGTTTTGTTATTAAGGAAATTTTGGAAAGAAGTTTTTCAGTCCAGAAGTTTACATTTTTTAATAAAATACTAAGTGTCCTTGTTCTGGAGTATCAGTGTCTCATAAGCACGTTCACTGTGGTGACACAAGTGCTTCGGGAGAATGGTATGAAAATAATGGGAAGGATTTTGCTCTTTTGTGTGTGATGACTGACATTTTTATTGTAGTCTCTTGGTAATAGATTGCCCTTTATAAATGCTGAGTTTTAGTTTGAATGGACCTTTCTGACAATGTTTTTAAAAAACCACCTTTTTAAAATCAGAAAACATGCATTTTGGAGCAAAGGAGAGCGTACGCTTTGGTAGCTGTTCTCTCAGGTACGATCGTTTAAGGCAACGGACTACAAAGATGAGTTTATTAAGTTTACTCAGAAACGATTCAGAGATATCTGTGTGAGTTCCACGAGCTCTGTCAACCTTTTCGTGAAAGATACCTGCGATGATGTGATGTTTACCTTTTTAAGGATGGTATTTGTAAGTTAAACTACACAGGCGCATTTTATTACATTTTCAATGTAATTCCTGATCCCCAGATGCTGTCCATATAAATCTGAAGAAACCCAAGACATCACTATCTATATTAGATCAACAAATCCTCTCACTCCCTGGGCTAGTGTTAAGAATGAGCTGCAAAAGTGAAATTCCTTGGTAATAAACCTTCTGTTTCTTGACAAGTATGATGTAAGGACATTTTTTGCTACGCCGCCTATACCTTTCAAAGTAGGTTACACTGCACAGAACGATTATTCCTCTAACCTCTATTTCAAAAGTGTGTGGCGTGTAAATAACACACTTTTCTAACAACTGTTTTAATGGGCACTGTTTTTAAAGTCATTGTCATGTGAAATTCAAAACTGTAAAATGTTGAAATCCAATTCTGCTTCAAAGGAAGAGATGTTTTCATTCTTCCTTTTTTACTTTTAGGTCTTTATTCCCATTTCTTAAAATGGCAATCTTGATGAGAATTGGCATACTCATACATCAAACTTCATTTGTGCCAACATCAGGTTACATAATTTTTCTAAACTTTAAAAAAGACCATGAAATTGGGCATACCTATGTGGGTGATTGCTATTGACTTCTTAAATTATTACATTACAATTTTCTTCTTGAAGCCAGACAAATATGATCTTTTCAGGGCAAAAAGACACAAATTTATCTCTTCCTATTGTCCCCCAAAGACCTAAGATGCCCTGTCTCCTGGTTTCTGCAGACAAAAAAATGCCACCCAATTACGGCCAGATAGAGCACCCCCAAAATGCTTTCTAGACCTAGCTCCTCTAAAAAAATAGTCTGCATATGTGTTCTGATATAACATTCATTATTTTTTGATTATGATATGTTATTACAGACATTTGGAAAATTACATAAAATTGCAGTGGGAAAAAATCACTTATAATTCTGCCCAGACAATCATGATTTGTATTTTGAGATGTAATGTTCCTTTGGCGACTCCAGCTTTGCCAACTGAAGTTTTGAGATGACACTATTTTGGATCATTTTGCCAACATTTAAAATCTACAACCTATTTATGTATACTGGATTCAATTCAGGCTTCTTCAACAAGTACAGAATGACAGGATGTGTTTGAACTCCACCGCTTTAACATAAAACTAAAGGAAGAGACATGAAAAAATGTGATTTTTATACAAAGATCGGGGGGATATTTAAACTGCTGATACCTTTTTAAAAAAATCGAAAGGGAAATGGAGTCAACAACGACACAGTAATAGAGGTTAAAAAAATTTTCAGAATAGCATGAACATAACGTGATTAGTGGAACACGGTGCCTTTAGCAGATAAAGGGCACTAGACAGAATATTTCACTGCAAGACTGAAGAAGGTAAATCAGTAGTTTAATTACTAAAGCAGATATTTTAATGCCACAGATCACTTTTATTTTGTAGTAGATTACTTTCTATGCTTTAAATATAAGGCGTTTTATTGTTTTCCAGTAAAAAGCTTATTTCCCATTAACTCTTCATGTAATTGGGTTTTGTCTTTTTATTAGTGTCCTGGAGATTTAACTTCCATATTGATATGGACTACCTAAATATATCCTGAGAGTCTTTTAAATTTACATATTTATACTCTTTTTTTCACAAGAATGAAATAATTGTATTTTATAACTTGCTTTTTCTTTAACATCACAATATAAGTTTTTGTCTTCCATGACGCTCTACTTTCTTCTAAATAATTTTGAATGGCTGCATAGATTCCTATAAATGAATGACACATAACTTCTTAAAGCTTCTATGAATGAACTTTTATAATACTGGCTATTATCATTAAAACATCTTGCCATTACTATAAATGAAATAGTAAGTACATCTTATTATTATGTTATTTGCATTTTTGACTACTAGGCACTTTTCAACATTCTTTATATATTTATTTTATATGTGCTTTTCTTCTGTGAAATGCCTTTTTTTATATTTTCACATATTTTTAATAGACGTATTCTTTTCTAAGAGCTTTTTATATTTAATGGTTATTAATTTTTTATTTTGCTTTTTCTTGAGTTGATCACTGACTTTAAGTTAATTTCAAAAATTTAATTAAAACATAGAAGTTTACATTTGCATTCAGTTAAAACCAATAACCCTTTCTTCAGGTTTTCTGTCACTATCATTTTATAATTTAAACAGCTTAGTCTTATGAGTATACAAATATAAATATCACATTCACAATAACATTTTTATCAGCACTAATATTTAAATGTCTTAGAAGCTTCCTTAGAGACTTTTCCTCTGTGTATTCATGAAGAAAACAAATCTTTGACTTAGAGTAATTATCTTTCCTTCTAGAAAGATTGAGGCAACCAGCTAGCTCTCTTACTGACTAACGATTTTTGTATCTAGTTTTTTATTTTTTATTTTCTACCTAGTTGTTGTTTTTTTTTTAATCCAGGTGAAAAATTCCTCAGGAAGCCTCTGATATCCTACGAAATATGTCTCTGTGGGCACAGACCAACAGTTTTCCAGATATACTCTGCCACACTGAACATCTGTTCTGTCCAGCTGAGAACCCGGGGACATTTAGATATTTGCCACCCATCTTCCAAATGCCAGAGGGATTCCTATCCACCTGGAAGGTGGGCATTTATCTTGGTGTCTGAAATATCACTAATATTCATTGTTTCGAGTGATGGTGAACTGAAGTATTTCTTTCTGAGTTTTCATATGAAATGTACAGGGGAAAATAGCCCACGTTATCTTTTTGTATTCCAAACTCAGAAGCTTTTCCCAAAAGGAATTTAAATTTTTTAACTGAAATTAAATCTCAAGCAATTGAAACATACAAAATTAAGTACTATAATGTTTGCTAAAATACGTTATTTTAGTCAAAAGAAAAATATAGCAGCAAATGGAACTCAAGATCTTCTTCAAGAAAGACTGAATACTGCCGAAGAGTAAGTCTCTTGGAAAACAGAAAAGACCTGCTTTTGTAGAGTTTTCATTTTTGATATACATATAGCTTTAACAGACTAATATCTGTTTAAAGCAAAAGAAAAAAAATAATATATTGTGGGATCTGTGATATATATATATAACAATAAAATAAAACAAGAGAATAAAGGGTAGCAACCAACGTAAGCTAACCGATGCTTAGTGAATGCTATACCTAACAAATACACATAAAATATTTATTCAATAGACTATAGACTAGGTCCTAAAACATGTCTTAATAAATATGGAAGGCATGAAATCATTCAGTTGATATCATTTCACCACAGTGGTATTTAATTAGAAATTAACAGTGATGATATATCTGAAAAAAAAATCTCTAAGCGTTTAGAAATTTATCAAGACATCTTTACATAAACCATGGATCCAAAAATAAATCATGAATAAGAAGTAGAAAATATTTTGAATTGAATAGTAATAAAACCACAGAATTTGTTGAATAGAGTGAAAGCAGCATGTAGAAGAGAATTATAACTTTAAAGGCTTATATTACAAGTCAAAGAAGATGTAAAATCAATTATTTAAGCTTCCTTACTAAGAAACTTAAAACATAAAAGCAAATTAAAGTGAAAGAAAAGAAATAAGCAAAATAAGAGCAGAAATCAATGATATGGAAAATAAGTCTTATAGAAAATTAACAGCCAAAACACTAGTTTTCTTGAAAACATTAATTATATTGATAGCAATTATCCACAAACTGATTTACAGATTCAACATGATCCCAATCAAAGTCCCAGAAAACTGATTTGTAGAAACTGACAAGCTGATTCAAAACTGTATATGTCCTTTCAAAGGACACTAGGGAGCCAAAACAATTTTGTGAAAGAAAATAAAGCTAGAGAATGTCTACTACCTAGTTTAAAGCTACAATAATCGAGCTATTCTAATTCTGTCTTCAGGATGGACATGTAGATTTTGGAAATAAAATGAGACACCTATCACTAGATTAAGACAGATAGATACAATTGATGTTTGATGAATATTAAAGAGGGAAGGGAAAATTTATGGCTGGCGAATGGCGGACGTGGGGTTTTCGTTCAGGGCTAACTCTGAAGTGAGTTATCTTGACCACTATACTCTCCTGTCTCTGGTTAGGTGGTTTAAAATGGGATCACACAGCCAGCCCCGAGGGCCCGTTGGGAGCTGGTCTCAGGACCCACACTGGGACCGTCAAGTTAAGAGCCAATAAATCTGAGTCATAAAGTGAGGAAGGCACTGAGCATAAATGCAATGTTCGAGTTGTTTTTGTTTTTAAGTACATTTTGGTGCAATTTTTTTAAATCTCCAAGTTTCCCAGTGAAAGAAGAGCCAGGGGAAGATATCGACAATTTACAGCAAGTAAGGGATGGCAAATGGAAGTTAAAATATACAGTGCTCATTATGAGTCATTTAAAATGTATAAAACGTCCTTGATATTTTCTTTATTTCATGGGCTGCTTTTATGATTCTCTTTTATAGGACATAAAAATATTTTAAAGGCTTTCAGTTACAGGTTCATTTGCAACCTCTGTCCCTTAAACCTGTGTTTTCCTGTGAGTCGGTAAATCCTCAGTCAGAAGGGACCACCCGATAGTCATGAGGACTGGGCGTGTGGTGGCCATCTGGAGTCGTCAGGCTGACTCAAGCCCCTAGGGACGGCCGACCACAGGAGCCAGGGACACCACTGCCCTGCTGCAGTGTCATACCACAGACCTTGTTGGCCTGGGCACTGTGCTCTACCCACCATGATGACACAGAATGGAAAAGAGGAGAGGAGGCAGACGGAAGGCAAGGCTGGCCTCCCGCAGAGAACCACAGCTCCCAACACCCCCAGAATACTTTGGGAAGGTTGGAGGGGAAGAGACTTGAAGACATTTTTAGTTTGTTCTTTCCTCCTGTAACTGGAAACCAGATGTGTCTTCTCCCCTAAGGAAAGCCATTGATTGTGGGCTGTCGATTTGAGTGTGGAGCACGAGCAACCGGGAGAGCCCTTGGCAGTAGCAGGTGAGTCTGTCCACTGAGAAGGCGTGGCCAGAGGATGGGAGTTCCACGGACTCAGGGTCAAGTGTGTGACGAAAGAAAGCATCCTAATGCATGTGATATAATTCCCAAGGGCCAAGACGGTACATCCTTGAAGTGGTCCATTGTCTCGTTGGCCTCTCACACCATCATTACTATGATTATATGTCTGCAGCTTGCAATTTGGGTTTGAGTCAACATTATTAATAAATACAGATGAGTCACATACTCTGTATTTTAATTCCACTGACATCAGAAAGATGGGAATATCACTGCTGGAGAACCAGTGCTAGGAAGGTCCCCAGTAAAAAGTATTTTGCAACATGAGATCTGAGTACGGCTCAGGTCTGTAGGAGCAGCTGAGGGAAACATGTCTTTTCTGGCCAGCGGACAGTGGAAGATTTATTCGCAGCTCTGTCGTACTTGCTAAAAGTGAATTTGCAAAAATTCCACTGTGAACAAATCTTACTGGAGGAGAGCCCCTTGTTGATGGTTTATGGTAAACTAATCATTATTCTTATTTTTAATAAAATTTCCAGATAAGCCTGGATCTTGGGTCTGGTTCCCAAAGTAAACATGTGACCCTTGCGTAAGCCACACGGGATGCTTTCTGTGTGCACCAGGAGAGGAGGACGGCACACGAGCAGGAAACCTCGGGGCCGTCCCCGTCACTTGCAGGTCGCGGTGACAGCAGAGTTGTTGGGTTTGTAACTCAGTTGTGCCCTTAGATCTGTCTGAGCTGGAAAAGCACCTGTGACATAATGATATGGATTGGGATTTTGCTTTATCAGAATTAAACGCTGAAATGGTCACATGGGAACTCTCCTTTTTCTTACTTAGGAAATGTGTGTGTGTGTGTGTGTGTGTGTGTGTGTGTGTGTATTTAGTAGATGGGATATAGAGAAGGAGTTTGATTTTGGGTGATGTAGCAGTCAAAGATATTTATATATCATATTCAGCAGGATAGACGTCCTATATCTACAAAGTGGTAGAAATATTTTTTTAGCTGCTTCCAACCAGTTAGTACTGATTCGTTGGTGATACAAAATTAAAAAATAGCCTTAGTGTTTAAAAAGCTATAAAAAGGAAGGATCATTCATTGTAAAGATGAGAGACAGTGAAAAAATAACTCGTCTGCAGTACAGAGTTATTAATAGTCGTTCACTGATTTTCAGTGGAACACTCTTTATGTGACCTTGACTTTATGAAGGAGTCCGTAAGGTGCATTTGGAAGACAGATAATGAGTTTGGGGAATAGCCTTCCTTACATCAAGCTAATCTTTAACAGCTTGGAAAGGAACTGGCATAAAGTTTTCCAATTTGAGTGACAGAGGCATGTTAAGATGAAACCATTTAAAACGTCCTTTTAATATGAGGACTTTACGGTACGTGACGATGTTTTTATAAGCACGCTTCACGGAGCAGTGGAACATAAAATAAATACGAAATATAGAAAACTACAGAGCTTTCATACTATTCTGGAGGGTCAAATGAATTGCTAGTTAGGAGAAGAAAGAATGCTACTGTCCCAGCCTCTGAGTGGCACTTTGTATCTGGGTTAATAAAGGCAAGTCAGATGTCCCCGGGGGGATAAAAGTGTTTCATTCACGTTGGCTGTCTCCTTTAGAGGGAGGGACAATCCGAAGGGAGGGATTTTGAGTGGCATGCCATTGTCCGGCCTGCACATGCCACATTGTCAGGCTTCTATGGAGAGAAACGGGCCGGAACCTCCTGACCCCTCGTGAGCGCAGGACCCCGAGTGTGTGTGGTGTGTGTGCAAGAGGCTGGGAGGCCGCAGGAACGGCGATGAAAGGAAAACTAATTGAGAAGTATCCTTCTGACGAGACAGCTCAGATTTAGCCGTGCGCAGATTCCCAAGCTCGGATTTTTGTCCTTTTGGTGAAACTGTGGATTTCCTTCTTTAGCACAAGGGTGACCACGACATCCGTGTCCCCCTCGGCCTCTCTGCAAGGGCTGTGACACACTCCAGGCTGACGCAGGCCCTGGTTTCCAAAGCTCGGAATGTGTCCGTGAGCTAAGCTCTCTGTTCGTGTTTTGTTTGCTTTCCCCCCATTTTCCTCGACGTTCTCGGATTATTTCCCTCTTCCCTCTTCAGTCCTTAGACATTGAGGATGCCATCAAAACTCTCTCAAGCCAAAGGTCATGACACAGGTTCCAAGCAGGACGTTTCGGCGCTTTCTGAGAATCCACTTCTCCCCGGCAGTAAGGAAGGCATTCCCAAAACTCGCCCAAGAAATTCAAATGCTTTCTGGCTAGTTCAGCATTTATCCAATGTTTTTTTCTGGCATAAAATCATTTCTTTACCTTGATAAGACCCAAATGGGTATTTGTGGATATTACAGAATCTAAAACGTCCTGTTACTGCTTTATGTGCAGCTGCTGCGACGTGACTGTGTGAGGGGAGCAAGCAGCAGCCCCCCACTCTCCTCCAGAGGCTCAGTCTGGGAGGAGAGGGCCGGCCCTGCCTGACGCTGAGCGATTTTCCCCTTTGAGAAGCAAGTGATAATTCATCCGCAAACACACCTTTCTTTGCTCTGTGGTCAAGGGAGAAGTTGTTTTGCTAATGGCTATTTGTCTACAAGTCCTTGACCCGCTTGTAAACACGTTAGGGCAGGAAAACCCCCGGCCGCGGCCTCGGGCCTCTGCGTCAACAACAAGAGATAAAGTGACCACAACTTAACCTGATGTGGCCTGGAGTGCCCTCTGCTGCCCCTTCGCCCAGAGCCGCCCTAATCTCCCTGTGAGGGGACAGACTGTTTGCAGGGCCAGCCATTGCTGGCCTGGCCTGCAAGGCCACGTGGTTCCTGCCCTCACTCTGTTCTGCGTGGTTTTGTCTGTCCCTTCCCCAGGAAGCCATTTTAATCCATCTTTCCACGAGCCGGGATGGGGCCGTTCTACTGGCTGATAAAAGTTGGTCAACTGTATGATTCTAAAGGAACTGGTACGAGAGAGAGACACAGAGGGTCAGGCTGACCGATCAGTGTCATACACGTGACATGGGTGCCCACTCTCTTGCCAGGACATTTGGACTGACGAGAGGACAAACTTTAAGAAACAGCAACCATGACTGTCATCGTGCGTGTGGATGTGTGTAATGAGTTATGTTCAGCCGTAGGCAAAATAATTTTCTCTCTCAGTTTCTATTCCTCTGTGTATCCGCCCCCTGCAGTGAAATGCACGAAAACAGTGTCCCTTCCTGGATTTCTCTCCGTTTTCTTTTTTTCATGCTCTTTTCCTGTGTTTTACTTTCTTTTCTTCTTTCGAGCCACCCCACTCTTTTTTGTTTGTTTTTGTTTTTGTTTTTTGTTTTTTTTTGTGAACTCTCTCTAGTCCATCAAGGTTTCTGTCCCCTCATTGCAATGTCACAGAATGGCTCCATCCGTCCTCCACGCCATCCTTTTCAATTGCGACTCTCCCGGGGTCTCTCACCATTGCGAAGTATTCTTTCTTACTTGAGTTTTGCCACAGAGTTGGTCTTTTCGACACTAAGTGTACACCAAGCTAACAAGTATTTTTGATGGGTGCTCAGTAGTGATGAAAAAGAAAAATAACACCCAGCTTCTGTCTTTGAGAGACATTTCAGTTTTGATAGATCTAAAGTGACAAGCTCATTCATGAGTGGAGTGCTTGAAAAAGTCATTGTACCTCCAGATAGATTAAAAGAATGCATTTCGTGTGATTTTTGTTTTGTTTTTACAATTAAATTGATAAACTCATTCATTCTTTACAGTGATTTAACTGGAGATTTTCTGTTGCAGTTTTATGCTTATGCTTCATGTTTCAAGTACAATTCTTAAAGTTATAGCATGAATAAAATCTTCGGGTATAATTTCAGTGGCTGAGGTGAGTGTTCTTTAAATGTGAATGCTCAGAATTTCAACGTGGTCTTAAATAAGAATTTTGCTTCATACGGGGCATATGTTTTCCTTTTTATATTTCCCTGAGGTGATTTAGTCCTTGTTCAAGGCATAAGTAAATCAAGATGGAAGGCCAAAAAGTGCACTTTGGAATTTGTTAACATGGCTAACTAGAATACCGATTCTTTAAATACGAGTTTCTCACATTTGTGATGTAGACCTTTGATACCATAATTGACATCTCTCCTTTGTGAGGGGAATATAATTGGTAAAGACTTTTTATAAAACATAGCCAAAATTATGCAGAAAAATGAACTAAAAAAAAAGATATGCAGTTCAATGATTTATCACAAAATGAACATCCATACAATCCTCATCCATGTCAAGAAATAGGATATGATCAGCATCCCCAGAGCTGCTCTCTCTCAATTCCGACTTCCTATAGCTCTTTCCCTAAGTTATCATTACCCTGGCATTCCTATAATCACGTGCTCATTCCTTTATACCACCTAAGCATTACACGCTAAACACTATGCTTCAATGTATTTTTTCACATTATATAAATGGAATCAAACAGCATCTATGCTTTTGTGTCAGATTTCTTTTATCGACGTTATCTTTGTGTGACTTATTCTTGTGTTTATGTAGCTACAGCCTCTTTGTTGTTATTACTGAACAGTATTCTACTGTATTAATATGTCACAGTGGACTCACCACTGATACATATGTAAACGGTTTCCAAATGCTTAGCACGCCTCTGTCGAGATGTTCATACGATTTTTCTCTTTCATTTCATTAAATGTGGTGAATACAATGATTTTTTTAAATATTAAGCCTACCTGGAATACCTGAATTAACCCCAATTAGTTGTCAGGGATAATCATGCTTACATTTTTGTGCATTCTGTTTTCTATCATTTTTAGCATTTATGTACTGTAATTTTACTTTCTTATAGTCAGATTTTGGGAATGAGGTTATAGTGTCTCTCCAAAAAAGAGTTGGAGTCTACAGCCATGCCACCCTAAATAAGCCCAATCCCATCTGATCTCAGAAGCTAAGTAGGGTTGGGCCTGGTTAGTACTTGGATGGGAGACCACCTAGAAAGACCAGGTGATATAGGTGTAAAAACAAAAAAATAAGGGATTGTAAGCTGATAAGGTTCTTGCAATCTGTGAGGTCAACCAAGGGTTGCCTTCCCTAAAAAAAAAAAAAAAAAAAAAAAGTGGGAGAATAAGTTTATTTTCTACTCTTCTGAAAAGAGTGAAGAAGAACTGACAAAATCTTTCCTAAAAGTTTGTTGTAATTCAACGGTGAAGCCATTTGGACCTTGGCCTGTATTTCTTTCTTAATTTCTGAATTTCTCCCCCTCACCCTGCCCTCCAGCTAATACAGTTGAAAAAGCCATTTTGGACAATTGATCTACATAACTGGTGCATCAATATTTCTCTGAAACACATCCGAAAAGACAATACATTTCCTGCTGGATTCCAAATCTACTTCTTTATATACACATGTGACTGGTGCTTTTGTTTTGCAAGGAAAAAAGGTATTTCTACACATGGAATTAGACTTAAAAAGATCATTTTCAGATGAAGAAGCATGGCCTTATTGAATATGTCTACACGTACGTGTATTTACACACGTTCACGCTGAAGTTACAGGTAACGTGCAGGCCTTTCGGAGCAGCTGTGTTTGTACTTGAACCGAGAAGAGCAAACATACCGTTAGCTGTTCCACTGTGTGACGACATGGTCTTAGCATGACTCACGGTGAAATACGACAGCTTGTACGGACACTACATAGTCACAGAAAGTAATACGCAAAAGACACTTTTCTGTAATTGGTCGTGGGGCAAAGGGCTGATTGCTTTTCTAAAACCTCCAGATATGCGTTTGGTCTGACTTCTAATTAGCGAAGCAAAAAAGAGCTGAACTTTGGAAATTGTGATGCGTCCATGATCGTTTTTCCTTTAAGGGAATAATCACTTTGCCCTTGAACTCCGAAGGGCCCTGAAATCAACTGAGTCTCCTCTAAAACTCCTTAATAAGCATGGGGGTTACAGGCAAGCAGTGTGGAATGGTTCGTATTAGATAAAAATGATAATGGACAACAGAAATCCACCTATGAATAAGCGAGTTCCTCTCATTGAGGTGTTTTTTTTTTTTTTATAAGATACTGTGATTCTGCTGTTGCAAAACCAAGCGTAATGCAGTTCAATGATAAGACCACGAGAGAGAGAGAGAGACGTGGAGTGCAGAGTTCCACCTCAGAGCGGTTCTTTCTAAGATGCTGTGAGTGGGACGAGTTCCAGTCAAGATGGCGGAGCGGGTAAATGCTGTGCTCGCCTCCTCCCAAGACCACATTGAAATCGCAGTGAAATTATAGAACAGAGCTCCCAGAAATAAGCCCACGCCTATGTGGTCAATGAGTCTATGACACGGGAGACAACAACATACAGTAGGGTAAAAAGTCTATTCAATATGTGGTGTCGAAAAAAACAAACACATAAAAAAAAAAAGAAACTACTTTATTATACCATATACAAGAATAAACACAAAAAAGACTAAATATAAGACTCGAAACCATAAAATTCCGAGAAGAAAATACAGGCAATAAACTCTCTGACATTGCTTAGTCTTATGTTTTTTCTGATACAGCTCCTCAGGCAAGAGAAACAAAAGAACAAATACATGGGACTACATCAGACTAAAGGTTTTTTGCACAGCAAACGAAACATCAACAAAATGAAAAGACGACCCACTAAATGGGAGAAGATATTCACCAATGTTATATCCGATAACAGGCTACTATCCAACATTTATAAAGAGCTCATACAACTTAACCGACTCCCCCAAAACAAAAATCTAATTAAAAAATGGGCAGAGGACCTGAATAGACATTTCTCCAAAGAGGACATACAGTTAGCCAATAGACATAGGAAATGTCACTAATCGTCAGAGAGATGCAAATCAAAACCATGATGAGATATTGCCTCACACCTGTCAGAATGGCCATCATAGATGAATCAGAAAACCAGTGCTGAGAGGATGTGGAGAAAAGGGACCCCTTGTGTGTGGTTGGGAGGATTGCAAATTGGTGCGGCCACTATGGAGAACAGAACTACCTTATGACCCAGCAATTCTACTTCTGAGTATTTATCCAAAGAACTCCAAAACACCAATTTGAAAAGATATATGCACGCCTATGTTCATCACAGTGGTATTTACAATAGCCAAGGTATGGGTGCCCGTCAACAGATGACTGAATAAAGAAGAGGTGGCAGATACAGACAATGGAATATTCATCAGCCATGAAAAAGGTATCATTGGCAAAAACACGATGGGCCTAGAGGGTATTCTGCCAAGGGAGATAAGTCAGACAGAGAAAGACAAATTTCATATGCTCTCACTTGTATGTGGACTCCAAAGAACAAACAAAACAAATAGATTCAAAGATATAGAGATGAAACTGACGGTTGCCAGACAAGAGGGCTGGGGTCTGGGTGAAGAAGGTGAAGGACAGAGAAGAACAAATCGGCAGTTACAAAACAGTCACAGGTATGTAAAGCATGGCATAGGGATATAGTCAATAATACTGTAATAACTATGCATAGCGCCAGGTGGGTACTCGACTAATTGGGGGATCGCTTCGTAAATTATATAAATGTCTAACCACTCTACTGCACAGCTGAAACTAATATAAAATATTAAATGTCAACTGTAATTGAAAAAAAATAAAATGCTTTAAGTGGCAATAGTGTTAGATTCATTAAATCAAGTATATCATAAAAGTAAAATATAATGAAAATTCCCTCTATAATAATTTCTCTCTTATTAAAAGAAAGCAGTGCAACTCTATCACTTCTTTATTTTTGTAAAGAAATAAAATTGTGGATGAAACGTCATCCCCCAACAACTTCCCATTTCAAGTCCGGAATCCTGTATGTTTGAAACCTGTTCTTGACTACCTAGGGAAGTAAATAAGTACTCCATCTGAGTGATCAGTTTGTACTTTATCCATTTTGATCAAGATTCTGTTGACCTCTATGCACAGTCCTTTGGCTGACTGTCGGTTCCACCCTCGTCCCTTAAACAAAGAGTGTGACTTCCTGCCGCTCACCTTGAGGGGAGACCTTCTGCACACAGTCTGGAGATGTGGCATGAATTATTTCTCCCTCGGCCACCCACCCCCGAGGAGAATAAAATGTAATGGAGCAGGGAAGACGGTGAGGGGGAAGGAAGGATGGGCAGAAGGAATACAGCAGCTCTGGGAAAACGAGGTAGCCTTTGCGATTAACATTGAAGTTCTGAGCTCACACACATCAAATTTTATTCTCTCTTCCTGAGATTTGGATGAGCCCCACCATACTTGGCTTGGAGCAAGAGTCTCCTGTTAGGTGATACTGAGTATCAGGAATAAATACGTCCTTAGACGTTTTGCCTTTTGCAAAACCTTGGAAGCTCAACTTGGTACGAGAAAACACTCTGTGGGCTTCAGAACCTATAACAGTGGATGCTCCCTTGACTTCCCCCATCTCTCTGTTCTCTTTCCCCCACCTTGCCTACGTAGGCTCTTTAACGTTTGTTTGCCTTCATTACTATTTAGACGGACTGATGCTCATCATTTCAGAGTGGATCTGAAGTTTAGTGGATTAAGTTTTTAACTGTGTGGAAGCTTCTAGTACAGAAGTCCGATTGCTGTCACGTACTCAGCCACATGTATGGAGCACATACGACATTGTCCAAGCACTGTGCTCCAGGCTGAGGGTGCAAAGACACCAAGAAAACAGGGCCTCTCACTCTTCATCATGTGGCCTGCAGCTGTGCCCCAGGCTGTCTTCTCCTTGGACCGAGGCTAAGAGAAGAGGAGTACAACCTGGTTTTTAAAACTTCTGCCTGAAATGGATACTTAGTACTTAAAAAACACAATTCATTGGCCACTTCGAGTGATTTGGCCGTGGGTCGGGGAAGCGTATTTCTCACCTACTGAGATGAGGAGAAGTGAGAATCCATAAACAGAAACTTTACTGAAAAAGTATTTTCAATCAGTTTAGAATAATGGCGGAGCTGTCATTTCTGGGGAGAGATACTAGTTTAGACTCCTGAAAATGAAGACCTCTGTGTCCTCAGTGCTGACTTCCTCTGTTTGAGGAAGCCACCAAATATCGTCCTTAGTGAAGCGAGTAAAAGACACGAAGCTCTTGTTCAAGGGGAAAACTGTGAGATCTCAAATTAAAAAAAAAAAACAACTATTACACAAATGGACACATTAAATGTACCATTTAGTAATGTGAACTGGAGGAATCTATAACCCTGGTCAATGGTTGAAAATAATCAGACAGAAGGAGGTAAATTCCCTTCACATGAAGTTATTTAAAGCTCAGGACCCCAGATCAGATCAGGGGTCAGCCAAGAAACCCCCGAGCCAAATGAGCAGCCAGTCTCCTTAGCTTCCGTAGTGAGAGGGGGAGCTGTCTCCCAGAAAGGTGTGATTTTGAAAGAAAGGTCAGCCAAGAAAACATTTAAAAATTTTTTAAATCGTAAAAGGCAAATGTTCACACAAGCAGTGTCCTTTACTTAGGCTGAAGAAGGTAAAAATCGGTTTAAGTGCTTGTGCTGTAAAACAAAACTCCCTTGATTTAAATTCTTGCTCTGTGACTTTGACAACTTATTTAACCTTTATATCCAGGGAAAGAGCTGGATAGTCTCAAGGAATATGATATTATTGTACAAGGTCTGAGACACGTCCGTTCCTGGTGTCAGAATCGGCACAAGGCAGAAATATCTCATGCTTTTGGGGAGTCAGTTTCTCCTGGAGAAAGGGATTGTGCTTCTCCTATCATGTAGGGATTGGAGTGTTTTTAGCTTATGCAAGTGAGCCCCGAGTATGTCCAGTTCCACCTGGATTTTTCTGTAAGCAGCACATAAAAGAGATCGGTCGAATTGCCCGATCAATGTAAGTTTATTATTGCTTACCCGAGTGTTTAATAAACCCAGCCCTGTCCTGGGTACAGCTTTAAATGCTTCATTGATTGTAACAAAGCTGCTCTTTTTTTTCTGGGCCAACATGGCCATAGAAACTATAATTAAGCACTAATTATGGGTTCTACTGGTCAGACAGGAGAAAGCACTGTCCCTTATGCAACCTCCAGAAACAAAGCTTTGAAGAAAGTATTTATTGTTGGAAAACATTATAAAATAAAATAAAACATGGGAATAAAAAAAAGTGGAAGGTGAGTGCCCTTTTTCTCCACTTCTGCTCACTAATTTCTATGATGTGGCCATAGACCTCATATATCACTTTTTTGTTTTATGAAAAGTAATGATAACCAGAAAATAATTTTTGAAGTGAACGACTCAGTTTTTCACAGTCAGTAAAAATATCATGCCTTATGTATAACGATACACCGTATGGATAATGATAGAATAGAACGATTTTGAAAGTTCTTGTTACTTGAGAAAACTCCACGTTAAAAGAGTCCCACGCGTGAACATTTAGCCTGGAAATCACTTTGGTTTGAGGACAACTTTCGAAAAATACAACGTGCCCTTCTATGCGATGTTTTCATTGCAGGAAACTGTATGATTGGAGAAGCAGAGGAGTGGGGCTTATTTTGCACACGCGCACACACACACACGCACACACACACACACACCCTGCACAGTAGGCCACCTGCACAGCCCCGCAGGCAGCTCACAAACATCTCTGTGATCTCATCCCACTCCTTGTCAGGAAGGGTGTCCTGGCCATGTGCATACTTTACAGGAGCTCAGCACAGAAAGGACATATTTAATGCTTTATAACTGTCTCGGTGACAGCAAGCTCTAATTTAAAACTCCTGTGTAATACTTGTTAGGAAGTTTTAATATCAAAAGGCCAGCCAAGGTCTTCCATGAAAAATTTCTAGACAGGGAAAGAAACGAATCCTTTTTAGTGATGTTTGGCTTCCTTCGGCAGCAGGCAATCTCGATTTCATATTTTATATGTACGGTTTGTTAGTGAAATTTTCTCCTTTAAAGAGCAATCAGGAAAAGAAAAAAAGTAGTAACACTCTACACAAAATATTCGAAGTGAAATGTACGTAGAATGCCCAAACTACCAACTAAAATCTTAGACTGTTTTTAAAAAACTGTAGTTTGCTTTCTTGGGAGCTTTCTCTGGATTGCGCTCTTTGGTGGGATGGCATGACGTCTGGTGGGCATTGGGACACTTTGTGACTTTGCACTTTTTGTTGAAGGATTAGTATGGTCCCATGCACCCAGCTCCTCTCCCCAGCTGACACGGGCAACCTTAGCCTCATACCTTTATCTGCAAGGAATCCCAGGGCTTGTTACAATAACCCTGGGGGTGGAGTCACAGGTGAAGTCCAGCGGTCAAATCCTGCTTGGCAAAAGGCCATCCATCTAGTTGTCTGGGGGCAGCACTGGCTTGTACCTCACGAGGACTATGAAATGTCACAGCCTCTTCCATAGCTGCCTCCTGGGAATATCATCTCTGTCTCTCTACGCATAACAAGTATTCCTATATCTACACACACTCAAGCAGAAGCATATGTATATGTGTGAATAAATTGTGAATATGTGCGAATAAAAACTAGGTTGGCATGCACAGGCAATATTCCAGTGAGATTTTCTTTAGAAATTAGTATTATGATTCTTACATGAACTTGTGAAAATGGCCCAAAAGATAGGAAACCATTTTCCAGAGTATTTATTGTTTCTACAAAATCTCAAATTATGTGATATGTTGTTGAATATGAATCTTCTCTAAAATAAATTACCTGGGCAAACATAACAGGACTATTAATAGGTTGGTATCTATACAGTACTTTTAGATTATGAGATGAAAAGCAACCGCTATTAAAGAATATAATATATTAATTGTTCCTTTTATAATTTATATGACATGCTATTTTTAATGTAATATCTGCCTCTCTGATTTCTTTTGTGGATTGCATGCATTTTTAAGTAAATTATCTTAGATAATCTTTGGAAAGGATTGTGTGTAGGGGTGAAAGGCTTGCTTGGAAAGAAAAAGGAGTAGTAAATAAATAAATAATATCTAATTTGTATGGGACGTTTTTACTTTTTAGACAATGTATTTGACATCGCGTTAGTTCAATGGATGACATCCATTGATATGATTATCATTTTCTTTCTTTCTCGATATAATGAAAAATGGGAATAATTTTTAATACTAATGAGTTTGTGTTTAAAAGTATTATTGATTGCTTTTAGCTAAGACCTTGCGTTTCTTTATAATTCATGCTTTACTAAGATTTATTAACAAATATAGTAGGAAATGGATTTTGCAGACACCTATTAGCACGTGGGTGTCAGCCCAGGAGCACGCAGCCTCGTGAAGTGTGTGTTCAGGGAAAGGGTGGTGATGTTTCTGATCTCGTGATGGGTAGTGTGCGTCTGAGGAATTAAACAAAAGCCTTTGGCTAGTCTCTCGCCATCGGTAAGCGCGTTTGTTTTGTTGGACTCCACCGTGAGGAGCTCACAGCCGAGCTCCCTCCCTGCGGGAAGCTGGGTCTGCACTTGGGGCGGGGGGCGGCAGCACCTTCCCCATCACAGACATGCTTTCTGCCCTTCCCTCCCTCGCTGGCCCCGGCCACACAGCGCCCTGCATGGGCCTCCGTCACATGTAACCAGGAGACTTCAGGGACATGTGTCTCCAAGGACAGCTGTCGCAAGCGAGAGAACCACCTCCCTCAGTGGCATCTGTGGGCACCCTGCACCTTCTCCTCACCGGGGCACACTACACAGCAGTTCCCGACATGAGGTGCTGTTTTCCGCGGCTGGGAATTCTAGGCCATGGGGCACAGAGACAGACCACTGTCACCCGGATCCCAGAGTCCCCATGGCCTGGCCCTGCCGTGCTTTCCAATGCTACCTTCCCCTGTTCCCGAGCTAGTGCTCTCTTCCACATGGATACCCTCCCGCCCCGAGCTACTAGGATCTTTATTTCTCCAGGTCGGGGCTCACGGCCACCCTCGGCATCCCCTTCCTCACTTTCTGCTCTGGGGTCTCTAAGCGTTCCTGGGGACTCCAGCACGGTCCCTCCCCAGAGCTCCCTTCTGGAAGTTGGCCAGTACTGGGGTTCCGCCTGGGGCATCTGCATCTTACCTACCCCGCTTCTTGGCCTTCTGGGTTGAGACACCACACGCTGGCAGTGACCCAGTCCCCTGGCTGGTGGGAAAGGCCAACCAGGTTTACGTAACCGAATCATGACTGAGGTGAGGGGCAAGACGAAATGAACATTTTGAACACTTATTATTTTCCAGCTATGTTATTAAATATGTCACATATGCCCTTTACCTCATCCCCAGAACAGCCCCGTGGGTGAGTGGTCTTCCTCCCAATTAATGGACGAGGATGCTGAGAGTCAACGTTTGGTATGCTGACCGGTCAGCCTGCTAGGAAGGAGTGGCCGCCCACTCAAACCTGTGCCATTGTCGTGCTCTGCACAGAATCACACCGCATCGATTAAATAATGCCTCAAACAGTGATTTGTCGACCACTGTTCCACTCACGGTCAACTCTAGACGGAGCAGCCCGAATAACTCTGGGAAAATATAAAACAAGTAACAGCATTCTCAAGTTCAACACCCAGTGATGGCCTCAAGTCGCACGCATAATCAAATCCAAACTTGTTAAGGCAGCCTGTAAAGAGTGGCATCCCCTGGCTCCTGATTCCCCTCCTGCCTGGGTCACCCGCTCCCCCCGCGTGGTCTCCCTGCAGCCCCAGCCACGCGCACTTTGCACTATTCTTCTAACACGCTAGGCTGGCTCCTTCCTTCCTGAAACCATCTCCTCTCAATCACTGCCTGGATCTCTCCTTCACCTCATTAACATACATCACCTCTTCCGAGGAGACGTCACTGGTCCTTCCTGTCTACAAACAGATGCTTCCTTCTTCACATCTCTATCGCATCACCCCGCCTTGATTTTCTCCTGGACATTTTATTATGACCAGACACCACTTTCTGTGTTTCAATCACTGGCATACAAGCTCTGAAGGTCAGAGACTCCACATATCTTGTTTCCTTCTAGAACCAAGCCTCTAGAACACTGTCTGACATCTATTAGGTTCTCAGCAAGTCATTCAATTAGTATTCGATAAACTCTCATTTCATTAGGGCCACGTGGCCAGTTGAGGGCTGACTCTGGTCTTGGCGCTGAATAGGACTGCTCATTTTCCACTGCTCTATATCCTTTACGTATGTTTCCTCATCAGGCGACTTGGAGGTATACGTTCTCCTCCCCTTTCTGCAGATAATTCCGGTGTCTTAGGGCAGAAGAACTTGTCTGAAACAAGACCTGCCGAGGTTGGCAGAACCGACGTTTGTGCTCAGGACTCTCAGGCCCAGCACAAAATTCAAAACCGGATCCAAACCCACGCATCTCTTTATCAGATGTCCCTGCTCCATTAATTTCCCCTAAAGTTACACCCCCTTCCCAGGTCTTCTCTCCCGGCCCCTAACACCAGCACACACGGGTACCCACACAACAAAGCAAACCTCAAGTCTGTGGAAGACAGCCAAGAATTGGGGCTGGGGTTTCCTGTGCCAAACGCTCCCCCGCTAAGCTGGGAATGTAACACCTTCCTTTGGCTTCCGTGAAGCTTCCAGACAAATCTTAAACCAGATACACCCCTTTTAATCCTATTGTTACCGTCTCGTGTGCTGCCAAAGCAAAGAAAGGAGGTGCTTTTAAAATGAGGACTCTAAGAAGATGTAAGTCGGATACACAAAACACACACTTAGAGCGGTTCCCAACGGGGTGAACGCATGATCTTTGCTAACCACACTTCCTCCTTGCAGTTTCCCCCTTCCTGTGCGGGAATAAGGAAATAAATGAACCAACAAGCAACATTCGACTCTGTTTTCTTTTGAGAAGATAACATAACCCAAAAATTGAGTTTTTTTTTTTTTTTTTTTTTTTGTCTTGAGGGGAGCAAGAGCATCTCCTGTAAGTTGGATCCAGGAGACAGTCCCTTTGTGTATATTATTTTATTTACCTTCCTCATAGCCCCTTAAAGGCAGACACTAACGACAAAGGGACTGCAGCTAGAAGAAATGAGCTTATTTAAGATCGAACAGCTCGGAAGTAGCCCAACTGGCATTTGGCTTCGAATTGGATGACTGCAATACCCAATTTTGTTTTCCTCTAATACGCAGTGGAGAAGTGAAGATGTGTGTGTGGGTTGGGCGGGGAAAGTTGACTGCAATGGATTAGTATCGCACTGAAAGCACGGATGAGGGTTAAAAGATGGCATGGGACAATGAAGATGGCTGCGCTGGGCACACACGGCATGAACGGGACACGTGTTGGATGACATGTGCTCGTTGGAAGGCAGATATCATGCAGGTTAGCAAGAGCTGACACGATTGAGCAGTAAAGTGCCTGCCGGGGGGTGTCTTGGGTGCGGTCCTGGGCTCTCTCGGGCTGGAAGAGGAGACTTCCCGGTGAGCAAAGCGGACGGCGGACAAGTTAGTGCTTTTTACCAGCGGGGGTCCGGGACCCCTTCCTTTCTGAGGTGACACCACCCGATTCCAGCTCAATCATGTCAGTGCTGTGACAACCCTGTGTCTACACGCTGACATAAGGTGTCTAGGGAGAAAGCTGGAAAGAGCACATGTGAAATAAACATTTGTCAAAGCACGGATGAGAGTCAGATCGTTGATTAATTTTTTTCCAGAACTCTCTGAGGTGAGTGCCAGGGACCTGAGACCTTGGTTCGCGTTATCGTGTGGCTGCTGAAACCTACCCCCTCCTTCCTCAGAACCAATTGGCGCCCCCGCAAAGGTCCCGTGGGGGTAAACTTTAGTCTTTTTCTTCCTCATCTTCTTTCAAATGCTTCACTAGGTCAGAACTTCAGGCTGCCATCTGATACCACTGTTTGCAGCGCCTACCGAATCTGAGCGAGTTTTTGAAGTCTCGCCCTTCCCGATGCCAAATGCAGAGATGCTAGAATGACAACCCTCAGGTCAGATATTAAAATGTACAACCTCTCCTACGCTTGTAATGCTCGGCTGATAAGCAGTTATTGCCCTGAAAGCCAGTCATCGGAGTTGAAAGATAAATATTATTCCATATCTTATTGAATAAAATATATTATATCACAGGTGATGGAGACAGATTGACTCAATAAATTCTAATAGTGTATGCTGAGGAATAGTGGCAATAAAAATGCTGATGACTTGACATGGGGAGAATATTGAATGTCATTAACATGCTATTTCTTCTGTCCTGATCTCCCTGTCACGTTCCTCACACGGTTATCGTCTCTATCTGCGGATTTTTCTTTGCTGTACAGGAGTGAGAAAACGTGGCTTTTTTTTTTCTTTTCTTTTTTTTTTTTTTTTAGGGATTTAAATTATCCACTAGTCTACAGGCTGCAGAAAGGATGCAGGAGATGAATATAAGATTTTATACTGAGCTCGGAGGCGGCCTGAATCTGAGTGTGCAGCAAATATGTGAGATGCTGCTCTCTGGCCTTACCACCGAGTTTTGCCCGAACTCTCATTTTTTGGTACTCTGTACTGACCGAAGTGGTCTGAAGTCATGAATCAGAAGTTTACTATTCACTATTTTATTTTAAAAGGGCTTGCTTACATGGATCCTATTTCATGAGATGCAGGAAGGTGCAACTAATGGACATTTTAAAGTGTGTTTCCATCCCAGCCGTTTTTGTGATTGGAATGGATACTGAACAGACACATGGTTTACAGAACGCGTGCTGACGGAATGTAGCTTTTGAGTCACAAGCCCTAAATTGGTATAAAAGAGGAGTATGATGTTACGAGGGGTGAGAACTGGCTGCTGAGTGAGTTCCCTACATGGGGACGTTCCGTCGGTTCCACCCCAAGTCCCCTGACCCTATTACTCCCCGTGGTCCCTCCAGAGTTTCGGAGGAAGCGCCCGTAGGTGACACAGCTACTCCTGAAGCTGTGCGCAGACTCTCCAAATGAAGACGCCTTAAACTGAGCTCATCTTTCTCCACAGAAACCTGTCCCTTGCCCTGTCTTCTTTATGTCACGAGTGACACCGCTGCCTACTCTGTGCCCCAAGCCAGACTCTCACGTCGTCCCTGTCCTCTCCTTCACCCAGGCCCTCCACACGCAAGCCGTTACTAAAGACTTAGATTTCCCCACCTTAGCACGTTTGGAATCCACCCAGTTCCCCATATCTCAGCTGCTCCTGTCCCAGGTCAGGCCATTCGCACCTTGTCCTCAGATTGTCACAGTATTCTCTCAACGGCTCTTCCAACATCCAGTATGTGTCCCTGCCTCCAACCCAATCTCTCGTCCATTCTCAACACTGTGGCAAGTCTGATCACGCTCTACTTCAAAGGGAACCCCTGGACCGGCCCCCCTCCACCTTCAGGAGCTTATCACAGGGATCTAAAAGCCTCCAAAGATTTTTTGTCTTTAAAGGCAGGAATGGGTCTATTTTAATTTCTACTGTAAATTGATAACTACACTATCGAAGTATTTCAAAATTGGAGTGCTTTATGGGCCTCCCAAAGTGACTTGAAAAGTCAAGTACATTTGGTATTGGGTCTCAGAGAGCCCTGCCTGTGAGCTGTCACTTGCGTCCCCAACGCTTGGACTCCCTGCAATGGTTCAGTCAGCACAGTGTGCAAATTATTTATTATCCTTAAACTTATTCACGTAGCTTACAAACTTATTTACCAGAGAGGGCTATTGGTTAAAGACAAGAAGCCTAGAACACGGATATTAAAATAGAAGTTGGTCAGCACTGGGAAAATCGTGCAATGAGCTTCAGCGGTCCTGTGACGCTTCAGTCACCCAAACACAGTATGTAGAAACTATAGCAAGATGCCTCCAGTGATCAAAAGATGTCTCTAGTAACGAAGACAGAAAGTTAGAAAAGGAAAACGCAGTAAAAAAATAGTCTTTGCGTACTTTTCAATTTTTCTTTTAACTTATTGGTAATAAAAGAGTCTATCTGCACGCATGATCTTTTATCTCTGGAAAGGCGGCTGCCGATAGCACCCTGAAGTTCATAGCTTGCAAGCTAATTATAACATTTATAAAATAAGCAGTGGTGTGTTTGTATGTGTGTGTGTGTGTGTGTGTAAGAGAGAAACAGAGACAGATTCTGAAACCTTAAAATGCCAATTAGTCCACAAAATCAGTGTTTATGTACTATTTATGTTGTAAGAAGTCAGTCAAGCCTATATTTCATTATACATTTAGTACAAAAACCATATGTACTATACACTATCTTGGAAATAGTCAGTTAACAAATGTTTCCATAATTAATTTTCAGGTAAATAATAAGAGTGACATTTATTCCGAAAGAATGAATATCTGCCTTTATATAGAATTACGGTGAATAATAATTATAACTCACTCTGCCAGAATTACTGATAACCCACCTCCAGGCCATAAGAGTAGAGGCTGACCAGACCAAAAATGACAGGGACGAAATTGAGCGAGTGGCCCGCTTCTTAGAATCCAATGGCGTTGTACCCTACCTTAGGCAGGAGGCTAAGTCAGGGATTGGGAACTTCTGCAGACTTCTAAGAAAGCATGGGTTTCTCAGGCACCATGTGTGGGCCCCTAGGAAGGAAACTGCTGGAGCCCTCTTGAAGGGACACCACCTGGGAAGGCCGCTGGCCAGGTGAGGACACCCAGAGAAGTTGGCCATTTTGCTTCCTGAACTAGCACGGCTCGTGTGTCTACAGAAGACTGAATGACCCTGGGACTTGTTTGACATGTCACCTAAGAGTGGGATGTCCAGAGGGGCGGTGACACAGGTGACGGCTTCTTCCCGTGTCTGTGCTGCAGAATTGAGAGTGCAAATGCTTTCTTGGCAATTCTCATACTGGGCCCGAAAGGGTATTTGATCCTGGTCCTTGTCACCAAATAACATTGATCTCTCTTATCATTTTACATTGTTTCATTCATAACTAATTACAATTCATCTTTTATTGGGAGACTAGTCCTCGTTTCAACGGCCGTGAAGAATTTTTTTATGTTCATTGATTTCTTCTTTCTTTCTTTCTTCTTCTTCTTCTTTTTTTTTTTTTTTTTGGTCTCAATGCATTTACTTCTTCTGTTGACATCGTTTGCAAAGAATGTCCCTCTGCATCCTTGTGCCAGGAGTCATTCTAGCTAGGTAGGTGACCGTAGATGTCAAGACCTACATGGGAACTGAGTTACTGAATCTGGCCAGAGCGCCCAAGGCTTGTTTTGTTGTTTTGTGGTTGCGATGTTTCCACACATTCGAGCCTTCTTTTTCATGATAAAGGATACAGTCCCTTAAACTTTTCCAGCCGGAGTCCCCGTCTCCACAATGACATTCTTCATGCCCGGCGTGGGGGGCACTCTTTAGCTCCCCATCCCCACAGCGCATGGTCCCAGCTGTGTGGCTCCCTTCATGAATATGCATGAAATCAGATATGACATTGCCCCGCTCCCATTAATAATCTTGTCATCGGACTTGTGCACCAGAAAGCTCCCGTCCATGGCTTCTGAGAGCAAATGTAGCCTGAAGACAAACAGGACAACACAAAACAAAAAAGACCACCTCTTTTCATTTATCTTGTTTTTTTTTTTAAATTATTATTTGGCTAGGATTAAGTATTCCAACGTCTGGGCAAGGGCCTGAGAGGCAGCCCGGGAGGGAGGGAAGAAGGCAGAGGGCGTGAGCTCTGCTGAGAACAGAGTCAGGCCCCGTGTGAATGGCCTGGCTTGCTGGGCGCTGAAAGTGGTGGGTGGAACGGGACGCAAGTGACCTTGAATGTCGCGCCGTGGGTAGCCCCGGCTGTTTTGTGAGAGCAGCATTTGCAGTGGAGGTTTGAGTTTCAGGCCTCCCAGTCATCAATCATCTCGGCCCATTCTTCTCTCTGACAGCTCTGTACAAGGCCTGACATTTGACACCCAGGACCCCAGGACTCACGCACAGACACAAGCTGAGGCCCTGAGGGGTGGAGGAGGGGACGAGGCGGAAAAAAAGGCAGCGATTTTTTTTTTTTTTTTAAAGCAGCGAACTGAGGGATATACCAAACAGATTCTGTCCCGGGCGCTGATTCTGCACAGAGCATCACACTGGGTTTTGTTGCTGATGTGTGATGTATCGGGCGTTCGGGTGGCTTCTAACAGTCCTCTGAGGACACTTCAGGCACATATCTGAGCCTGGCTGGTCATTTTCCATTTGGCCAGATTGAATCCAACCTCCTCATTCAAGGATGGAGTGGTGGACAAGAGGGTTATCACTTTCTGGACAATGGCGCATGACACTGTGACCCGAGTGTCATTACATCATATTGTCACCTCAAAGGAAAACCACCCTCAGGGTACTCTACCTTTGGAAATTGAAAAAAAAAATTAGAAGAGCAGGATCATAACTCAGGTTCAGATATGAGCTCACTGAAGTTCGAGGTCAACTCATGCGAACGTCTCAGGGATCAAATCATGGTAATTGGTGTTAAGAAGAATTAGTTAATTTATGGCTGTGACACTGAAGGAGTCTAAAAGGTTTACAGCACGGGAGTCCCAGGATTCCAGAGGTGAAGGTCCAGGTGGCTCTGCCACTAAGCCCTATTCATCTCTGGCCAGTTACGCTGAGTGCCGAGCCCCGAGCGTGGGAGGCCAGGGGTGTGTGATTAAATGCTTACCCAAGTCTGAGACGTGACAGATCCATCTATCAAGTATTTTCTGACACGGACTATATGCCCAGCACTGTGCTAGTGTCATAGAAAACGCAAATGCTCTAAGAGATGCTGCCCGCCCCCACGGAAGCCACTGCCTGCTCGGAGAGGTGAAACGCACATCGACAGGGCGGGAAGTGAAAAGCAAATGCACTGTGATGTCTCAGCGAGGTTGTCTCCACGATCGCTTAGCCCATCTCTTGTTCTGGAAGCATCTGCATCCCACACACGGACTTGAAAAATCATGTGGCTCTTCCCAGTGGAAATACGGACAATATTTGGGGAGGGGAGGTGCTTAAGAAATAGAAAAGCTTTCTAAGGATATTTAATAGGATTTCTAAGAATATTTAGAAATTAAACGAGCTTCTTCATCGCAGCAGGGCACTAATGTATTCACCTTTAGACAGGTGTGCTTTCATCAGTCATTGAGTCTTGTTCTGTTATTACTCTTGGCAGTGAACAAACTAATTCCTCTGAGTTTTCATAAAATTCTTGGCAGAAATAGCCTGATAAAAACTTGCCAGACTCATCTTCTTCCGTGGCCTGTTTTGTTTTTTTTGTTGTTGTTGTTTACCATTTTCTCTTTGTTCTCTATTTTATTTTTATATTTGACTATCTTGTCCTCTTAGCCTTTCAACTCTCTAAGAGATTGTGCTTTTTTTAAAAATTTAATTTTAATTCTTCAAAATAGTGTCATTTATAGTGATGTATATACTTAAGCTTCAGAGACTAAATTACTGTCCAAAGTGGTTTGTTTTCAAGTTATTTTCTTTACTTTGAGCAGTGTTTTGCTATGACATTAGGGCACTCATTTATTTTTGGCGAAATCTGTAGTCCTTCTGCTTGGCACGTTTCTTTTCCCCTTGGACAACTCCACCCTCCACTGTCAAGAATTCTATGTCCAGTGATGGCTTCTCATCCCCATTTTGGTCAAGAAGTCCAGAATCTGCAAGACTGTGAAATGAAATGTCTTCATCTTGAGGGAAACCCTTTGATTCATAAAATGAGTGTGATGTTCAGCCGTGAGCTTTTAAAGCAGAGTACTCTTCATTTTGAGCAGAAGATCCCAGGCAGAAGTTTGAAAATAGGAAAGATGATGATTTTTAACATAAGGAGAACTGAGCCACTGAAGGCAAAGCCAAGGCAAGTGCTTGGTTTTGTTTTAAAACTGAGATATTTCCTACTATTGGTGAAAAGCAAATGAAATTCAACATTTGTAATTGACGACGTTGAACGCCATAATTCAGACGCTTCCAAACTCGAGTGTCAGCCACCTGGGTGCACACAGGGTGAAGAATGTATCATAGAATAGAGAATCTGTGTGGCTATTTTCCCCTCCAGGTTCACCATGTGTCACCACAGAATTAAAATGCAAGAAATGAGAGCCTTATTTCTAATCATGTTGATGTTTCCCATGTAGCTTCTTAGTCAGCTCCTTGGATTCTTCACACAAGACTACAAAAGGTCATCAATTACAGGGACCTTATGTAAATACTGGGCTGTTTTGTGATTCTATTCCGAGCAACGTTTATATACATCTGCTCAAATAAATTAATTTTCTTGTCCCAAATGACTCATTTAGTGGAACGAGAAGTTCTCATGCCAATGCAAATAGAGTAGGGGAAAGAGGGCAAGGGGAAATGGGGAGGATGGGAATTTATTTGATAATCTACCAATTTAGGAGTGCTGGCACTTTGTTTCCAAGTGGAAAAGCACTAAACTAAGATTGAACAGGGACGGGAAAGAGAGAGCATTATGAATCTTGTCTCCCCATGTGGAGGACGACCATCCCGAGGGTGTGAGTATGGATTCACGTATGCCTGCATTCGAGTCTCGTTTGTCCAAATTTCTGGCTTGATGATCTGATTCATCTTACTTTCTTAGAGCCTGTTTTTCTACATATACAAAACTGTAATATGGTTTTTCCAACTGATAAATGACAGCCACATAGTGCTGTGTTTTTACCCTCTCTAAGTACTAGCACCATCATCACACGTGTCAGGCATTCCGTCGTGGATAACAGAAGACATGTAGACTTTGCCCGGTCACGTTACAGGCTAAGGGGAGTCTGACAAATCCTAGAAAACCTGAGACCCAGAGTCACGACCATATGGGTTTGAATAGTAGGTCCTTTCCTTCTAAGAAAGGATTTCTCTACAAACCTTCCGCCATGTTTCCACCAGCTCACTGTGAAGTGTCACGTAGGATGCTCTAGAATCTACATCGGCTTCCTATCACTTGTTTAACACCAAGGAACTTCCTCCCCTAGCATCTGCACCCCCTAACCTTCATCTATCACCGTTTATCCTATTTTTGTGATCTTCACCGGCACTGTCATTTCATGTCTTTACCTTACTAAACTGTATCGCCAGCCCTTGATATTGGTTAGGACTCCTATACCTTTGCCCACGACCTTTCTACGATGCTGGCATTCTATTCCCTACAGCTTGTGTCCATAATTTTCTTGAAAATTCAGTTTATCTTTCTTCATCCCGGAATTCTTCCTGGACCAGATCCCTTCCTTTGAATTGCTGCTTCATTTTATATGTTCCTTAACTTTTATGCAGAATGAACGTGCCCGCGTTTTTGACACTTCTTTTCTCTAGACATTCTTTACAGCTTTTCTTTCTTTTCTACTTAGAGTAAAAACTCTTTAAGAGATGGCATCTAAAAATGTTTAATTTGTATTAATTATATTGCCTAGCAGGATTTCTTATATAAGATGAGAGTTTTAATAATTGCTTCTTGAATAACATTATGATTAATTAAATGCCACTACAGACTCCCCACTAGCTATTACTACTCTTTTTTTTTTTGTATAAATTCCATTTAATCTGTCTCCCTTCTCTAGAAAGACAGATTCACTGATTTGGATATAAGTATTGATAGCCATCGATACATGCCACGACACACACACACACACACACACAACGTAACATCATGGTACCAGGACATCAAGTTTCACACCTTTGTCAATTTCAAATCCCAGTGCTACAAACTTCGCTGTCTCATGTGCTTCTCTGAACCTGAACTTGTCCAACAAGACTTCAATCCGAGTTCAACAAATAAAATGAAGACACATTATGCCATTTGTAGTCCTAAAATTCTTTAAAAAATTATACCGGTGTTATACATATTCCCCGGTGACTTGATTTCTGCCCTCGTAGATGAAATGGGCTATGGGCTGATTCATCCAGGACCCTCAGGCCTCCGAGTCTTGCCACACGGCCGTACGTTCACGCATGGGGATCACAGAATCCCCCTGACTGGGGCGCGGTGAGGGGAGAGCACACCGTTCGGGTTAGAAAGGGGCGGGGTGGCGGAGGGAGGCAGCGGGGCAGAGAACTAGCGGGATGGGCTGTGGAGCCACAGTATTTTCTCTGAATACCCACCCACCACTCCCGACTTGTGTCGGCTCTCTGTGCCTCAGTTTCCTGATAAGTGAAATGAAAATACAGTGCAGCTTCACATGGTTTTGGGAGGCACCGATAGCATAAGGGTGCAACGTGTTTACGTAGCATCTGCCAGAATACGGCTTTTACGCCAATGATGCTATTACGTTTCACAACTGTTTCTATGAATCGAGCAGGCAGACGGGCCGAACACTTTGGCCCGTCAAGCCACAGATGAGGGTGTGCTCATTTGCCCGGCTTCCGCCTACGCGTTTCTGAGTTACTTGTGTGTGTGTCTGGGTGTGAGAGAGGATGGCACAGTTGAAGGGGAAAATAACCCAGGCCCCTGAGCATCCGATGGAGTCTGCTTCCCGGGCCTCCTCCAGGAGATGAAAGAGATGCGTTCTCAAGCCGTTCCTCAGGCTCATTTATATGTATATTGAGGATTCGGCTGGAGAAATGTTTTAAAAGGAGCCGGGGGAAGAAAATACAACTCTCTCTCTCGCAGTCCCAGCGGTGCTGCCGCGTGCGTCTGACGAGCGCGCTCATCCTTTAGTGCTTTCACGGGCCGACATGGGGGAGGAATCCGCGTGTCACGCAAGATAACATCTCACTGTCGCCAAAGGAGTCTATTCAGACATGCATGTTACCGGGTTGATAACTTATTCGGGATTGCGGTGGACGCAAAGATAGACATTGCGCCTTTTATCTCCATCTCTCTGCTCCCTGCATACTAAAGATAGCGCGGAACAGCCAGATACGTCTTAACTAAGCCACGCAGAAAGGAGCGACTTTTGCTGGCCTCCTGCGAGGGCCGCAAAGTTAAAGGAACAAGATGTCACACGGCCTCATGGCGGATGAATTAAACATGTGTGTGCACCCAACCTGAGCTGTCTGTGAATGCATTTAAAAGCTCAAACCTAGTAATAGTTCAGCAAGATAGAATATAGACATCTTTTTTTTTTTTTTTGCTGCAGTTTGGACTGGGGTAAGGGTAACAGAAAAGCAAAGAGTGAGATTGCAATGAAAAACAAAGTCGGCTAACTCAGAGGAATATTGTTATATTCGTTGACATGTATTTTGAGGTGAAGAAGGAAAAGAGAACCAATTTAAACACTGTTTGGATGCGCATGAAAACGGAGGACATTCTGATTGCCAGTGTCCTCTCAGACGGCTAAGAACTCAGGATTCTGTCCTACCCTTCACAGAGGCACTCTCCATCTTTCATTCAATGCTAATTACTGAGTATTTCTCCTTTATTCAAATAGCCTCTCTCCTCTCTCAGGTGCCTGTGGGTGGTAGTGAAGTGGGATCATTGAAGATTCTGTTCAAAATAGGTTTCAACTATGCAAGGTGAAGTTGACCAGGAATACAGTAATCCAATTATTTTAGGTCAGAAAAATCGCAGTAGCTCTCATGAGATCAGAAAATTAAGGCCCAAAATGAACATTTTGGTCAAAATTTTCTATTCACTTTTTACCTAGAATCTGTTATGTTAATAATGTAAAAATGTTATTATATAAATCAAAATTTTGTATTTTAGAAGAAAAACAAAGCTCTTCGTAGTCACTGTTGTTTTGTTTACAGTGCTTGAGGAGACTGGGAGAGTATAACCCAAGACGGTAAAAAAGTAATTCATTGGGTTGGAAGATTTAAACTTCTTTTTATTTTGTGCTTTCTAGTTTTTCCCTAGGTTTTCTAAATACTCTAAAGTTAGCATGTATTTTTAAAACCAAGAGAAAATAAAGTATAAGTGCATTTAAAAATATTTATTTACTGTATTAAAACCAATTATTTATATGACCCACATTGGTCCCAATGAAATTTTAACCCAATATTCTATTTAACTTCTTTGCATGCTCCTTTTAAACTGTCTGAAACAAAGAAATACTTTATTTGGAAAAGTTTGCCAACTAGACACCCCATTTAGGAAAAAACGTCGTATTTTTATGGCCAAGTGCATCAAACAGACTATTTATTTTGAGACTTTACCAGGTCATCAATACAGTAAACAGAACAGAAACACACTCATCACTCAGAAATGGGCTCACATTTTTTAAAAAGAAAACTCATAATTCAGTATTTCTGAATGGTAGACGTCTCTAATGCATGTAACTTAAGATGTTACACACCGAACAGTGTGCAGTTCACACTCATCAAAGGGTTGGTGCTAATGTTAAGAAACAGAGTAGCATTCCTTCCCCTGCCCGATGCCATCCTCTGCTTCCAGCTGCCTTTTATAACATGCTTCTGCCTTGTCTACAAAATACCAAGCAGAAAACAAGTGTTCCATCTACTGATCAATACAGAGAACTAATCTGAAAAATTCAGATACCATGTCAAACCATGTAACTCATTCAGCCACCCAAGCTGAAGTTTACTCTTCACCTCTGTGCCATATAGAACCAAATGTCTCTCAACAGCGGGTTCCTCAGTCTCAATTACAGTGTCGCCTGTCATTTTCCAGAAGGGCACAAGCTGCCCTTCCTGCATCTTCCAGTCCAACAGGGAGTGAGTTCTGATTGGTCTGGAGCGCCACTGAAATCCCTGAGTGCAGGGGGCACCTCACTCACTCAGGAGCTGTTTAAAGATAAATTACAACTGCAAATGCATTTTTTATAGTGAGGCCATATCCTCTGAAAATAGAAATCTATATCATTTATATACAGGCTGCCACCGCACAGAAGTCGTAACCTGCTATGAGGAGATCCAAAGTGCCCTGCCTTTGCATCGCACCTCGAATGGTTTTACTGTTCAGCTGTCCTTCAGGAGTGCCCAGGGTAGAGCCTGGGACTTACAGCGGCATGGGTGTGCACAGAAACGCGCTGTGCGTCCAAGTTCATCTTCTACGTGACACCCCGGCACGTCTCTCAAACCTGAAAGAACGCTGGACACGCAGAGTTGAAATGGCTTTAGAAAGAATCCGGGGTCTAATTATAGCCCCGATGAGCAGGAACTTGTGGGAAGACACAGCGTTGTGCTAGGTGATATGTCTCTGGTGATTTGCCTACTTAGAAATTGGCATTGGGCTAAAATCCTGGGTCATTTGACCCCCTCAAATACATGAGACAGTGCTATTCATTCAGAAGTCAACTGATTTGAAAAGAGTTAGTTAATAATCATTGATCCACCAAATTGTTTCTTTGATTTTTCAAATTAATGTGTGAGCTACAACATAGTGTCGATGTGCTCAGCGTTTTAGCTTCTTTAGAACTAGTGTTGACATTTCTAAATATGTAACTGTCGTATTAGAAATTGTTCCCCTGTATACTCACTCCTGTTTTCTAATCACTAGTATCCAGTGTCTGTTTATGTTTATAAATACTCAGAGTTTGAATGACTCAAAAACTACTGAATCTAAAAGAAATATCCTTTCCCAGATAAAATATTTATGCATATCGATTAAATGGGAATTTCTTTCATGTTTCCAGTAAGATCCAACTGCTTTTCAGTTCTGTCATTAGTGATGTCAGGATAAAAATAGCCAAGTGTTATGGTCAACTTCACGTCCAGTGAACTGTGTCCATAAATTTACACCTCCCTAATACCTCTGGCTATAGACTTGAGCCTGATAAATGCGACACCACTGGAGGCCCATTAAAAATGTGGCCCATATTAAATGTCTCTGTTAGACAGTACGTGATTAACTGACAGCTAATTATACCTTGTTTTAAATCTTTTTTGCTTATGATTGAACAAGAAAAAGAGCAAACGACATTTGCATACATTCTAATTTTCAGCAGGTGACTAATAAATATTGCTCAAAAGACATATGACGATGCATTTTTAGACGAACGCAACAGGACTTTCAGAAGGCAAAAATGGAGGATAAAGAACCTGTTGATGTGTTTCTGCTACAGGTTTTGTCTCTTAACCTGTGGGAGAATTTATCGATCTACAGCTAAATGACCAAAACCTTTCCTGGCTAATGCGCCATTTGCTTTAAAAGCTAAACTAAAAGTATCAAGTCATAGTTTTTCAAATGCCAAAAAAGTACTGTTTATATAACTCTATTCAATACACTTTCCCTCCTTCTAAACAGGTCATTACATTTCAAAAATTTCTTTTAGCAAAAATGTTTTACTCTTCTTTTCTGAAATCCCAGTATAATCTTTAGGAATTTAAATAACTTTATTAGTTGCATTTCAAATTATAGCTGAACAGAGAAGCTGAAATCAGTTTCAGAAAACACAGCTACAAAAAGGAATTCACAAGGAAAGCAGTTTTGCCTGATCCATTTTTTTACTATTAATTTTTAATCTCTTAAACGCGATGTAGTTCATAAAAAAATGTACGTTTCTGTTCTCTGAATTTAAAATAAGAATGAGTAAATTTTGAAATCAAGGCGGAGTGTGTGGACTCACACACATTCCTCTACAAACAGAAAATAAACACCAGCTGATTACTTGAGGGCAAACAGACTGATATAGCTACTCATTTCAAAAATGCTACCTTTATCTGTGAACAGCAGATGCAGACAAGTGTGGGTGCCTGATAACGCGGATACAAGGTGGGTACAGACGCTATCAGCCATCTCCCACATCTGGGATGTGGGCCGTGGCAGGCCAGCTGACACCGCTAGGGTTAGTACCGCATTTTTCTCTTCCACAGAGAGTTTTAGGCAAACTCCGGTTTTCTTGTCGATAGCCTGGATTTCTATTAGGGCGCTGTTTTTCAGATTTTAATGTGTATATGATCACCTAGCAACCTTGTCTGATGCTTGCTCTGAATCAGTAGGTCTGGGGCAGAGTCCAAGTATCTGCATTTCTTACAAGCTCCTAGGTGATGCTGATCCTGCACTGCTTAGGATCGAATATACGTTGTAGGGGTTCAGGGGACTACTCTGCATTTCAGAAAAGATTAGCCACGAAGACATTGTTATAAACAGCTGCTTTATATTAAATAGCATTGTTTGTCTATCTAAATACATAATAAAGTTCACAATGACATTCTCAGATTTACTTTGGTAGTTTTTGGTGCTATGCACATAAAAAAAAAGTAGCTTTGTTTTCTTTGGTGACTCAGGAGATTTCGTTTTTATTTTTGCAATGAATTCGACTGAGTCTCTTTGAAGTGAATCAGATTTAAAGTCCTAAAAGCTAAGTGTTGTATTTTTTTTTCCTGGAGAATGATAATTGTTATCCACAGAGGCAAAAGTCACCTTTGCGATTTTTTTTTGTTTCTTCACATTGCCTTAGCTCACATGTCCTCGTTCACCATCATACATGGACAACACAAGATTCTTAATGAATAGTCACATGTTGGTTTCAGAGTCAGCACCTTACTATATCAGACAGTAACGATACCAGAACAAATAAGGCATCATTCCCGAGCTGGAGCCATAAGACGTATCCACACAGTTCCAGTGTGGTTACTGACGTGTGGAGGGAAATATGTAGACTATTCTGTGGGAGCGTTGTGAAAGGTTTATGGAAGACACGGATGTGACTAAGTGCAGCTGAGAGAGCCAAGGAGGACTTGGCCGTCTACACAGGGTTGTCAGTGACACGGAAAGCAGTGCAGTTCTCTAGTAACTATCCAAGCCTGGCTTGTTTGAGGTAGTGAAGTCATTTGGTCCTGATGGGACAATCAGTAGGAAAGAAGGTGAAAAGTAGGAAAAGAACAGGTGATGGGAATTGTGAGGGAGACTCAAGAATGTATATTTTATTGTGGCAATACTGAGTCACTGATTTTACGTAGGGTAATGATGTGATAAGATTATTTCTCTTGTGGGTCCTTCATCTGCCTCCACTTGAAGGTCACATAGCTCTGTTCCACAAATGTAAGTTCCTACGACAGCCCGTTAGTGTGTGTTAGACTCATATATACATACATATATCTATATCTCTCTCTATATATATCTGTACATATGCCTATATATAGATATATATGCCTATAGATATAGATATAGATGACATAGTTATAGATATACACACAGATATAGATATAATCTATGACTATGAATCTATGGCACACAATATTTTAGTTTTTGGCTCAGTTGTGATAAATCTTTAAAAAATGAACAGCGACCAATAATTATACTACCTACTAACTTTCTTTTCCTGACTTTTACTTATAGGTTTGCAGGGGGGAAAAGTTTACGCATTAACTCATGGAAGTTCCTGCCCTTCCACTCATGATCTCTTTAAACTGTGCTTCTCCCAAGTTATACTTTTCAGCTTCTGATGTGTCTCCTCTAAACATATAGTCTTTCATTCCACTTGGGTGAATGTATAGTAGTGAGATCTAGTAATTTATGTTTATGAGAAACAGCTAAACATGTTCCAAAATCTATTTCCTCTGCTACTAATATATCCACTTGAGCTTTCTTTAGATTGCTGTTTGCATTTTATACCTTTTCATCTGTTTACTCTTCACCCATCTCCATTGTTATATTTAAAGTGAGTTTCTTTTAAACAACATAGTTTTGTTTGTTTGTTTGTTTTTACTTTTTAAACCCAATATGGAAATCTCTATCTTTTAGTGGGTTTTTAGCTTACTTCCATGTAATGTAATTAGTGGACTGGTTGGAACTGTGTCCACCATCTTAATGTTTTGGTGTTTTCCCCTCTGACTTTTGTTCCTCTGTTTCCCATTTCCTACCATATTTTGGACAGTTTTTTTTTCACATGACATGGACTCCTTTTCCTGTTTCCTATTGGTTTTTCCTCAGTGTTTTAGCTTCCCTGTCAATCAGCTATGTCGTCCAAAGGAGCATGAAGTGATGAGAGTAATTCACATAAA
The DNA here is from genome assembly GCA_004027375.1 of Macroglossus sobrinus. NCBI lineage: Eukaryota > Metazoa > Chordata > Mammalia > Chiroptera > Pteropodidae > Macroglossus > Macroglossus sobrinus. The sequence continues at coordinate 120,913 of PVKZ01002167.1, read as the reverse complement.
TATTTATTCTCTTTGTAGTAGGGAATCCAAACATAAAAGGCACCTTGTTTACTTGTCTTAAAAGAAGTTGACTTCAAAGCCACTTATAGGAATATAATCTCTAATTCTGGAATTCTGTCCAGGCATACCCACTAATTTCCAAGCTTAAGGATTTGCCTTAATGTATGCTAAGTTTTTCCTACTTAAGTGATCCAAAAAAAAAAAAGTGAAAAATTAAGGGCTTTTGCTAGAGAAATATTTAGAATTGCTTAATATATTTTATTTTAGGTGGCTTAACGATCAATATACCATTTTGAATTAATTTTCATATAGCTTTAAAGATTTTCCATCATATATTTCTTATGTTAATATTTATTTTTGCTAATGTGGTCCAAAGGTTGTGCTAAAGACGTAATTTGGATGCTCTTATCCATCATGCGAAGAGTGATGCAAGAGCACACATTTTTGCTCCTGAAATTAAAACGTCTTGTTACAGGCTATTTATGCCATGAAATGTTCTTAGGAGAGTGGAATTTTTATATTATATCATTAAAATGAATATTAAAATGGCACAATGGAAAAATATAGATTTTCATATTTCTTTGGCATAGAAAAATTCTAATGCAGAGTAGAAATGGATACAGCAGAAATATCTAAATTGAAGCTTTCGATTTTAAATGAGGGCTGTGCAATTTTAAAAAGATTTATTTTAAATTTCCTTAACTATTTCATTCATTAAAGTTATTAAGGAAATAGAATTTCTACATACTGTTACTAGTTTTTAAAAAATTTTTTTTCCCCTAGATATTGTTTCGTTAAGTAAATTTGAACAGCTGACCACTGAACTTGGCCACCAGCTTACTTTCTGGCTTAGGCATTTTTGACATATCTCCTTGGCTGGCCATTATCCTTTCCTCTTCCTTTCCATTGAGAATGTTCCAGATTACTTTTAGGAAACCAGTGCTCACTGGTGTCGTGTGATCTGGTTCCTAACTAGGGAAGCTGTTCTCAAACTTTAAGTGTACCAGAATGCCTGAGGAACTTGTTAAAGCGTGCTCACTTCATGCTCCTTTAGATGTCATAAGTTGATGTGCAACGAGATAAGCAACGTATTGCCATTGAGTTAGAGAGAGACATCAGAAGGCTTTCTGGCTGACATCGCCTCACTAAAGTCTTCTCTCTTTATCCCTTCTCTAAGGCTAGGTTATAGATCCCTTCTTATTCTCCAAAAAGTCTGTGGAGATATCTATCATTGAACTTTGCCCATTTTTAAAAGTTATCCTTTTAGGTACCCATTGTCTTCATTAGCTATTGTCCTTGAGGGGCAAGGGTCATTTCTTATTTATTTTATTAATCCATTAACCTCAATATTTTGGACTTTTAGAAATTACATTAGCACACATTGTTTCTTTTCAATGCGACTTGCGTTAAATGCATTAAATGTTCTGTTCAAACATTTTCCCCTTTTAAATTCTGAGACATAGTCCAAGTCCTAATGGTCGACCAGTCACCTAAGATCACCGTAGCCCTCTTCCCATTGCAGAGATTTCTCCCTCCCCTGAGCCCATGCAGCTCGTGTTTGTTTCACTAATCAAAACACTGCCTTACAGCACACCATTTATGGACTATGTACTGCCTCCAACTAGATTATGAGCTCTTTGATGTCACTCGTCAGGGATGGCAAACTGGATGCGTCTTGTATGCTACTGCTTGCCAAATGGCAGGGGCTGCTTGAAGTTCCCTCATTCAGGTGTGTTTCTATTGTTTGCTAGGAAGCTCCACTGCAACTTGGAAATATATGCTTTTATTATGGTGGGTTTTCATTTCCATTTTGAAATTCTAGGACAACTGCTTAAGAAAATACGGGAAAGGCGTAATGGATGTGATATTTTTCTCACTAGTCCTCTCATACTTGCTTTATTTCTTTTCCTTATGTTTCTTTTATTGTGTATTTTTCTCTTTTGTTTTCCCCATAATTAAGCAATTTAGGATAGAGATTCACCCTTCTTTCGTACATTTATTCAACAACTCAAGAAAAATGAGTTGGTTATACAATATTCTATGCCAATGTTCTAGTTAATTAGAATGCAAATATTGATAAGATGTGGTATCTTGCCTCAAGATATTTTACATCAAACGGTGGTAAACATTCATTCATTCATGTATTTATTCAATACTTTTTGTTTGCTGAGGCTGTACGGTTGACTAATAAACGATCTATGTTAGTAACAAATCCCAAGTTTGATGTAAAAATATTTAAAATATTTTTAGTGTTTATTATGATAAGATATGGAGAAATACACTCAATATTTTTGCACTGGTTACCAAAGGGATTGGGTTAGAAGTGGGGAGGAAAATAATGCTATTTTTTCTTTTGTATATAACTTTCATTTCGATGAGAAGGTATTGTTTTATAATTTAACAAATTTAATAAAAAAGTATCAAACTATTATGTTTCTGGATAAGTTGAATTATCACTAATTTTATTTCTATATATGTTAGTTTACTCTTTCATGCATTGGTTGAGGAGCCGTTTAAAGAACAAAGTGTTCTTAGACAATTTTAAGGTCACCATATTATTACGCTCATTCAAAAAATGTATTATTTATATAAAATTCTCCTACATCTATTACCTACTTAAACTTTATTTAAAATTTCCTCCAAAAAATATTGTTTCAGTGATAAAATGAACCTTATTTTTTACATTTTTAAAATTCTCTGAATACAATGTCCACTTTCACAAATGTTTTGGTCAATAGTTGATGTGTTTTTGTTTGTTTGTTTGTTTGTTTTTACATTATTCTCTAAACTCTAAGCAGCCAGAAATAATAAGCTTCCTTCAGGAACTCAGCACACCCCACCCTCAATTACCTTCCGTCTTTAAAAAAGACAGAGTGTGTCTGGACATAAACTCTTGACAAGACCCCATCTGGGCCGAATGTGCCATCACATCCATTACATCTTTCCTTTATGTTCTTGAGCAGTTGCCCTAGAATTCCAAAATGGAAGTGAACACGCATCGTCATAAAGGCATACGTTTCCAGGTCTTAGTGGAGCTTTGTGGCAAACAGCATGTCCTTATAAACGTACTTGAGCGAGAGGAAATGGTCTGCCTCGATTGACAAGCATGGCCCCACTTGTCAGGTTTGTAAGTTTCTCTGGCTCAGCCACCTTCTCAGTAATGCATGCTGAGTCACGCGTATGGCGTTTGCTGCTCTAAGGGACACTACACTGGTTCTCTTCGCTCCTCGGGAGGGTCTCCCCCTGCCAAGTCAATCTGCAGTGGCTTGAATCTTTCAACAGTCCTTCGGTCCAACTGCAGAGTCCTTCTCAAATATCAGATGATGGTGACCTCCTTGTGTAAATGTCAATATCTCAGAAACCCACACTAAAACCCAAGAAGACTTTCAGTGTTTTGAACTTTAATCTTGGGGCTCCGCATACTGTCTTTGGAATCCATGGAGGGATTACTGGGTAACTAGCTAATACGCCATCCAATTTGTCTAGAAGCTTTGGCTTATGGCCTCGTTGAAGTTTAGCCACAAAGACTTGCAAGATGGGAGGTAGATGAGAGCTGGCAATGTTACTACATCCAATTAAGATTAATAAGGGAGGAGGCAAGAAAGAGTTGAAAGTGAGAGAGATATGATGCCAAGAAACCAACCAACACACAAGGGACAAAATAACAATACAGCACTATCTGCTGTGTTAGAGAATCTCCAATGTTACGTGGGTGGGCAAGAGTTTTGTACAAATGGGAGGGGAGGAAGGCAAAATGTGGAGATTATGAAAATGAAGTGATTCTAGAAATGTAGAAAATATAAATTTAATGTATAAAATTCATAGATTTTAAAAGACCCCTTTCAAAAATCATTCTTCTGTTTTTTGTTTGTTTGTTTGCTTGTTTTAACATTTAAAACATCTTAATGTTAATATGACCTACTATTTTTTTCTGGCACACTTTTGGTGTATACTACAAATGTGAAAACAGAATTGCTTGGTGAGCAGTTGTAACAGTCATGCATATAATAATTTAACATTTACTATTTCTCATAAAGAGTGATTAAAAAGGAAAGCCTTAAATTTCTCAAGTAGCTTTAAATGGAGAAAAGCCACTTCTACTTTTAAAAAAAAACATGAAAAAGGCCAAAAAGACATATTCACTATCATCATGGTTTGTAGGTCTAACCCATACACCTGAGTGCACATACATGTGCATGCACACACACACACACACATACACACACACACACACACTGACACACACACACGCCTCTCTTCTTTCTAGATCATCCTTATTGTCACTGCTAACCCTCCATGTCTGACATAACATTAAAGGTTCCCCATTCTCTTCTTTTCCTAATGAAACTTTTTTTTTTTTAGAGCAGCATTTTAGGTTTACAGAAAAACTGAGCAAGAAGTACAGACCGTTCCTATAGACACTTCCCTATTACTCACATCTTGAGTGCGGTGCATTTATTGTAACTGATAGACCAATACTGATGCACTGTTAACTAAATGAAGTCCACGTTCACATTTGGGTTCACTTCCTTGTGTGGTAAAGTTCTTTGGGGTTTAACTACTGCGTAATATCGTGTATACACTATTGCAACGTTACACAGAAGAGCCTCGTGGCCCTAAATATCTTTTCGAAAGCTCGTTAGATACATCTCCTGTGTGTGGTGTATTTCCTGGGTGGTCAATGAAAAGTGGCTGGGACACCATATATGCGCTTTCAGAAACAATTCTAATTAAGACTGCCAGTTTTCTCCAAAATGGCCATACCAGTCCACAGGCAAAGCCAGCTGCTTCGCAGTTCTTATCTCCCCTTACTGTTTCCAATATATTACCAATTTTTTAAATTTATTGTCACAAAAGTCTCTTATTTCAATTGGCATTCCCCCCAGTTACTGGTAATGCTAAGCATCTTTTCATATGTGTAATCAATCATTTGTGTTTTTTTTTAATATAGTAACTGCATTTCCATATAATTTGTCTGTGAATTGGGGGTGAGTCGTTTGTAATTTTCTTATTGACCTTCAGGGTCTCTACATATTCCAGATGTTCATCCCTGATTGCCAGGAACACTGAAATATTGTATTTCAGTCCGTTTCTTGTGTCTTCACTTTCCTTATTATGTCTTCTACTGTATATAAATTTAAGTAAAAAAAATAAAGGTAAAAACAAAGTATAGGACGTAACTTACAGTAAAATGACATAGTAATGCTGGGAATAGAGAACGGAAACTAGGAACATAAGAACCTTTGCCACGGTCCCAGTTTCGCATGGGGTCCGTCCTTGTACTGGTGACTAGTTTTCGTTTGCGTTCCTGAACAGACTAACTTTTAACCCTCCCTTTTCTTCTTAACGATCTGCAAATAATTTTTTTTTTGCCTGCCATCCAATTATGCCATTCCATGAGAAGGCCCTGCTAATCAGATTTCATAGCCCTTGTCTCCTGTGTTTGATATTCTATAAAGAACTGTGTACACTCATCGCTTTCTATAAATAATTGAAAGAGTGATGATTTGCATATACAGTGGCCTGGAATGGGTTGTGCTGTGCTCATGAGTGGTTTTGCACGAGGGATGCTCCAGTAAAGTCAACTGTACATGGTCTGTGTTTGCTTTGGACAGGTAAAGTTCTATACGGCATGTAGAGTTTTTGTATCGTTTTAATTACGTCATCCTGTTTGAGTTACCAAAACAACCTTCTCTCCCCAATAATGAGAACGGGATTTATTTAGCACTGAACATATCTTTTATATTTCAGAATATGGAAGAACTCTTCTCTGTAATGTGCACAGGTGAAGAATTTTGCATCCTCACCGAGTCAGGCTTCCCGGCTGGTACTCTGCCAGGCGAGAGAAGGGAGGTGCAGACGCCAGGTCCCAGGAGCCCAGCAGGACAGCACTGGAACCTGGCCGCGGGGGGCAGAGGGAGAGTCCACGTCCTCTCCGGCCAACCTCCCTCAGCCAGGAGCAGGTCAGCCGGGGCGGGGGTGGGGAACACGCCCCTAATGCCACCCGCTTCCGGTACGCTTGTGCTAGAACAGCATGTCTAAATGAGAGGCTGGGGGATTCCGTGTTGCTTTTGCACAGACTAGACCTTTACAGAGCAGAGTGGATTTCTTGAAGCTTGGATTTTTCAGTCTGATGAAAGTCAAGGCAAGGAGGATGACAGGAAGGAGTGGTCACAACGTATCCTACCAGTTTGTTATCATTACTATTATTTGTCATGTTTATGGTTTTAAACCTCATGAAGAAGTTTATCTTGGTCGGTTGGGATAAGAATTTTTTAAAAAGTTCTCCATGAACATAAAACCAGGTGCTCTCTTGGGTGTGCGCTGGAGCCCTGACTTTAAAACACTATCACCCCAATAGAAATGAGATGATCGACAGATATGCCATAAAAGAAAAATGAAGAAGACAGACACATAAAATTATTCTACTTGTTTAAGAAAAAAAGCACAAATTATACTACGACGAAGGGCTATTTTGCCCGTTTAATTAAAAAGTTTTTTGAGCTAATATTCGATATTAGTGAGGACTCATTAAGATGATTCTCATTAAGATGTTCACATCACTGAACTCAGAAATTAGGCAAGGAAGGCATCTCCAAAGTGAAAGGATCCGAGAGGTGGTAGAGAGCTGATGAATGAAAATATCCGAGCCGGCCGAACATGACAAATCACTTTGAATGCTGAGGTCACTTTAGAGTCAACAAACAAATAAACAAAGGTAGACCCCACCTTACTGCTTTACACAAAAAAGGGGTTCATTACAAGTGGCACACGGCCAAAGAACAGCAAAGATCCTCCACAAACCTAAATCTCCCCTAATAGAAGGATAGTTAGAGAAATTTTATATATGTATATCTACTATACATGTAGATATTCATGTGTGGATGCAGGTTTCAAAAGAAGATGCTAACACCAACGTCTTGGTTTCAATGTCCCTACACGTCTATAATGAGAGTTTCCTGTTAACATCGGGGGCCGAGCACTGAGGCCTCTCACTCAGGACCAGGCATGTGCTAGGCCTTAACTAATGCGTGCTCATTAACTCTTGAGCGTCCTGAGACACCCACGATCTTGACGCTGTCGCTCACTCAAGAAAGAAAACAAAACTGGGTAACTCGTCTTCTGCTTTGATACAGGGCTTTGGATGTTTTACTGGGAAGTCGAGGCTGGACATACACCTTTGATGACACATTATGTGGTGTATTTTCTGCACCAACCTCTTGGCTCTGTTATTGTCAGAGGTGATTCAAGATCTCTTCCTTTTCTTTCTCTATTAATGGCTATTTGATAATAAATAACCTATTGTATTTTCTGCAGTGTAGTCTCTTCCTTTCTCTGTTTTAAAAACATTCTAATTCAGCGCAGCACCCCGATGTGAGCTGGGCTGATATTAGTACCCCGATCCAGCTGGGCGCACGTTTCCCTCCTGCTCCCCCCGGCAGCCCGGGGTGCAGGTCGACGAGCGGGATGTGCTGACGGCTGTCCATCACCCAGCTGAGCTGCCGGCCTATAGGGGACATGCTTTCTCTTTCGGAGAGAACAGAGGCAGCTGCCACAGGCCGCAGTCTTGTGCCAGCAGAAGGCACTGGCTCACTGGGGAGGCCCCACCACTGCTGTCCTCCCAAATCCACAGCTCTACTGGCCGAAAAGTGCTCGTGAGGTGAAGGGTGAAGTCCATGCATATTTTACAGAACACGTTCATTACAGCTGTTAGAATCTGATTCCCGTTTATAGCGCCTTCTGAAAGCACCTACGCTCTGCCCTCCAAACTTCTGCGTGCCATTTCTATTTCGATCAAGGTGAAATAAATGCCTGATGACCCTCGCAAACCCGCCATCCTTCCCTTTTCTCTGTCTGTCCGTTTTGATCCGTCTCTCTCTTTGCCTTTCCCACCTCGTCCTTTCTCTCTGCCTCATCCAGGAGAAACGAGGGTTAGGAAGGAAGGTGTAAAACAGGTTTCATCTCCTTTTACTACCTCTGGAACAATAAAAACTCTAATAACGGCAATCCCCACCATAACGACGAGAGCGGGCCCGAAATCCCGAAAACCTCCAGCTCACGTTCAGGGTGTGTTAAGGCCCGGCACTTATCGGAGCTCATTAAGAGAAACGGTGCGTGACAGGGATGCACACAAGTATGGGGAAGAACTTTTTAAAGCATTTCTTTGGGGAGGGAAAAAAGAAAAAAGGCTCCACAACAAGAAAGAAAGGAGAAGAAATTCGCAGTGTTCAGCCACAGATGCTCATGAGAAGAAGGGGGTGGGCATTCGCCAAAGGTGCACCTTCTCCATCACCGCCCCCCCCCACTTCTGGGGGTCTTTGTATGCACATTGCAGCCCCAGACAAAAGGAGCAGGGCAGCTTTAGAGCCTTCGGAACGGGGGGCCGAGGAGGCGCGGGGAGAGAGGAGCATGATTGATGGAGTTCTGGTTGGCTTATAAAGGGCAGCCGTGAGAGCAGGGAAATAATCAGAGGAAAGGGCGGCCCGTGCTGGCTCGCTCAGAGGGGCGAAATGAATCCTGGTCCTCTGCATTATTAAGTTGTCAGGCGGGCTGATGATGAAAATCTGAAGGTCAGGCATAACAAGGAGCACCTTATGGGGGGGTCGCGACCTTTCTGGAACGGCTACACTCATGTTTATCTGCACCTAACCCTTATCCACAATTCTTCATGCGATAAGAACGCCGGGCTGGGCGAGGGGGCGGCGGCGGGGAGCGGGTGTCTCCTCCTATGTATACGCGGGGAGTGAAATTAGGCTTCCCATGGAACTGATTGGGGGAGGCTCCGGGCGCAGGGGAAGGTAATAAACCGAAGGACACACGAGGGATGCAGGCAGAAATTGTCCGCTACAGTGGAAGTCAATAAAGGGAGCAAGAGCTTCCCTCAGTGACAAATTTGGTACCGCGGTGCTAAAATCAGCATCCTCTCCGGGATCGCCACGGCAATTCGCTCTCAGCTGTACCGCTTTTTATTTACTTTGAAAGTCCTGATGGCACGGGGAGGGGGTGCTTTTTTGGAGGATGTTTACGCCTTTTATCTGCTTGTTTTAAAGCAAAGCGTTGAGGTGGAGGACAATCGGACAGAAGTGTTCTGATTTGTGTTTCTGTTTGTTTGCGCACGCATCTCCTGGCGTGTGTTTGGGGTGAGGGTCTGTATTTTTGTATTTTTTGGTTAGGGTTCTTTTTCAGGTGTTCTCCAGGTCTTGGGAATGGAGGAAGCGCTCGGATTCTCAGAGGAGACCCAGAGACCAAGCCTCTGATCACAGTAATAAACACATCACTGTAAAAATAACACTGGGCGAATTCACAGCCCAAGACGAAGGCTTCTACTGACACTTCCAAATCCACTTGTTTACCCGTATCTGTAAAAGGAACATTCCTCGGATTTTGATCCTTTGGCATTTGCAAAATGATTTACTTCTAAAGGTAAATTGTATAAAAAGGAAGAAATTTGGCCAAATGAGGGCAGTTTACCCATAACATAAAAGTGAACCACTCTCAAAGAGGAATTCTCCAAAATCTGGAAAGAAGGAACATTCTATCTAATGTCCTTTATATTTCTTTTGCTTATATTTCTGTTAAGGGGTAAAACCCGATTTTCAACAGCATACTTTGAGATAGCTTCTTTTCCGAAATATGACTGCCACTTGAGTGGATGATATTTAATTTGGATTTATATTCTTTTCTTCGAAAGGACTTTTTAAAATATTTTCATCAGGTTCCTCAAGTTATCTCCATAAGCTACTCGCCATCCCTTTTCCTTATCTCAAAAGATAAGCCACAAATACATTAAGAAAAAGATCCACTTTAGTTTCTCAATTCTACGTGGGAACAAAACTGCAAGCTATGTGTGTAAAACTTGACCTAGCCATGACTCATGCCCTTACGTTTAAAGATCCCATCTGTGCTTTCTGCCTCGCAAGAACCTCCCCTGTGTGTCTGAGACGAAATCACTACCTCCCTGTAGCATCCATATCTGTGATGTTTGTTTACAAATCGGATGCTCGCGATAAACATAGCATTGCAACATCAAGGGAAATAAGAATATTCAGCAGCACTGTCATGCTCCGATGTGCTTCCTTTTTTGCCAGGAGACAAGAGGGGTTTATAACCGATGACACTCTCTAACTCAGGCTACCCTGACCCAGAGTCACAATGAGAAAGGGCAGCCCGTCACGGTGAGTGTGGCACCATGTCCAGTGACGCCACAAGTGACTTTGCGTGCAGAGGAGTCGGGCACCGAGCGGTGACCTAACAGGACTAGCAATGGCACAATTGTTTCTGAGATTTTTCAATGAAAAACAATCCTCTTTGTTCTTTTGTAGGCTAACATAAGGGTGCCACCTGGGATGTATTTTAGGTAACATTGATCAGAAAGTATTAATTTTTTTGTTTCTTATTCACTCAAATATTAAAAAAATTATAATTTAGCTTGCCATTAGCTCCGTCTATCAGAATGTACCCACAGAATTGATCACGATGTCTTTAAGACTTGGCAGATTTTCCAATGACATTGAAACTGTCAACTACCCAGCCACGTCTTAACCTTACAGAATGTCACACACAATAACTACCCTTCTGTTATGCAAAAAGTAAACACAGAAATTTATTTTGTATTTATTTAAAATCTACGGATTTGTTCCAAGAGTGGATTTGATTGGGCTCGCAATAGCAGATAGTTACACATTACACAGAATCAGATCAGAACACGTACAAATAGAATCAAAGATATTACAGGTGATGCCACCGTCAGCCTGCATCTGTAAGGGTGAGGACAGTCTCTGGGTCCCCACCTCCCATTCATCTGGTGGGTATTGTGTGTCTCAGCTCTTCACTCCCTTGCTTTCATGGCCTCGTTTGGGAGGATGCTGTCTGACCTTAGAAATCCCTTTGATAAGATTGTATTTGTGGTTCTGGGACCATGACGTTCAATTTTCCTAGGCTGGGGCCTGGTTTTCTATGACACTCAGAAGCTGGTTTTGAAACAGAGATGGTGTGAGTGAAAGACAAGGTCTTTATATACTCAAACCTTGGTACTCAGTGTCCATGGACAAGCAGCGTCCACCCCTTGGCACCGGAAACTTGTCAGAAATGGGGTCTCTGACCCACTCACTCAAAATCTGTGTTTCAACAAGACCTGAGGTGATTCGGAGCACATTCCAGGTTGACTGAACCGGGGGCCACGTGGCATTCTGGGGGCACCCTGTGGCTTGGTGGAGGGCCCGTCTGCTCTCGGTTACAGGACAATCCCAGATGCCTGATGCTTCCATAGGACCGTTTTCACGAACGACTACAACGGACATGCACAGCCTTTCTCTGACTGTCTTCCCCCGGCTGACAAAAAGCATCAGAAGTGTGGAGACGACGTTGGGGCTCGTTCTTGGGGAAGCAGAGAAAAGGGGGGCTCCATTTCTCACTAACACGATCACCGAAAAGGTAACTCATACCAAGCTGTCCAACGGCAAATCCTTGCACGGGTCAATTTTAAGTTGTAAAAACAACAGTGAAAACGCAAACTCTCTTTTTGTACCAGCTCTGCCAAAAGAAGAAAGCACGCTGCCTCATGGTGCATTTTATTAGCTGCTTTCCTTTCCCTCTCATTTGCAAAGGTCAAAAAAATCCTGCCTGTGTTTTTAAAGATACTGGGAAGCGCGAGCTACCTCCCACAAAACCCTTTGTTTTATTTTTAACTCTACAAGAAAGCTCTACTGTGACTTTTCACCGCTGCCTTTTTTTTTTTTTAATATACGTTCTACATTTCACAGGGCAATCAATGCAAATGCATTTTAAATCTCAGTGGGACGGAGCTTGGCATGCGAGTTGGTTGGCCAGGTGCAAGTCTCTCTTCAAAATATGACAAAAGTCATGGCTGAAATGTAGAGCGGCAAAAATGCTGGAGAGTTTTGCCAAGCTGCGGCCAAATGAGGCTGACTGTTATTAGCGAGGGGCAGAGGGGCAAAGTAGGGGGAAGGAGGATGCGGGCAGGGTGCCATTTGCATAATGATGGACCTAGCTCTTAAAAAAAAAAAACAGTTGGCTTCCATTTATTCTTCTTTGAGTTTTTCATAAAGAAAAATAATAAAGGTAATTCAGAGAATCAACAGTGCAGGAAAAAAAATGAAATAGGAGACATGAAAATGGAAAAAGGAATTGATGATCTTAAGCCCCAATATTCAACCCCTGAGAACTTCTATTCCAACGACACCCCGAAACTCACACTTTCCAACTGCCGTAGCACGGAGCCACTGAGCAGATGCTACGAAATCAGGACGGAACAGTTGCTGGTTCGTCTTGGATAATCACAGCCGATTAAGCAGGGGCTTCATTACAGTGTTTCTGCTGTGCATTATTTTTACTGTGCTGCGTCCTTCGGAATAATGGGAATTGATTTCACAGATCTTTTGCATATTACGGATCCTCAGCAATGCTGCCGAGGAAAACCTTTTTGCATCCTGCCGCCGTGAAAAGGCGCTAATTGGGGGAGAAGGAGGTGCCCCCATGTAGGGCTCTCTTCCGCAGATTTGGGGCTGGGGAGGGAAACTGTGCGGGGGCCTCTGTGGTTTAGCAGCTGTAGCTTTGTGTCCTGATTGAGCTGACCTAAAATCTACGGCTCCCACGTCACCGAGTGGCAGCTGTGTTGCCCTTGGTGTCCCCTTGCTGGCCCTGCACTCGCCACGATCCTCCTGCTGCACGAACACCTGGAAAGGTGCTGCTGACAGACATGGAGCCCATAGAATTGACACAGAGGCGGAGTGCACGGTGTCTTCTGAAGGCAGACGCGGGCCTTAAAATGCACTGAATCTTTTACCTTGGATTTGGGTCGCTTGGTGCATAGGTCAAGGCCACCTGGACGACGGGCCCATTTCCCTGACCAGTGTCTCTGCGGACACCTTCTCTGATGGACCTGCTGAGATGAGCAGACCCTCTGTCTCCCCTCTCCAAAGCTGCCTTGAGCCTCAATCGACTTGGCAATCACCTCTTTGGTCCTCCTAGAAATAACTTTTCCAGGAAACATCTATGTTTTCTTCCCAAGCCTTCATCTCTAAGTCAGTGGAAATTTCCTCTTGTTGGGAGAGAGAAATCTCGAGTGTCAGGGAAATAACGAACGGTGAGAGGAAACGGGCAATCTGGGACCCAGTGCAGAGTCTCATCATGAATTAACCACAGGACGCGGGCGAGACCTTGAACTTCGCTTATACCTCGCTTCCTTCCTATGCGACTTTTTCTTCCAAGTGAATAAGGCAAGCTTCACCCTCACCACTCTTACCTTTGGGGAGTTCTGCTATTCAACTTAAACTCTCGAATAATAATTCATTTGCATCACAGTATCAACACAGCAAGCGGGTCAGGTGATACTGAGCTGAAGACAGTAGAAAGAGGGTAGAAGATGGAGTACCCAGAAGGCTTTGCACAGGGTTCCAAATCGACTGGTTCCACCCAGAGTTGCAATTGCAACAGCTCAGGAAATGCTCTGAAAATGTCCCCAAATATGTCCCCTAAAATGTTAGGTCATGAGCTGTGAATGGTTATTCTAGATGTGCGCATACACACACACACACAAACACAGTGGTGAAAGAGCGTTTGTGAGATCTGGGATGAAACATATCTAAACTGATTTTTGCCTGCGGTGTTTTCAGAGCCTCTGTAAACATGCATCATGGATCCCCTAGAGAACGATGGTCTCAAAGCATCTTCCGACCCACGTGACCACGGAACCCTCGGGGGGAACTGCCAGATCCCCCTTGCTGAAACGGTGCATCCCAGAGTGCAGTTTGGTAACCACTGATATAAACGCAACCCGTTAGAAGCAAACAAAAATCCAAAGGTGACTCCTAGACATTGCTTTAGATCAGTGACGTTCAAACACGTTGGACAATGATTCTTAGGAGAACTCTTAGTTACCCATTCGTATCACTGTCTCTCTTGGTCAGGAAGAGCTGTCCACAGATAAAGACCCTGGAACGGGCTAGAGTGAAGATGGCGCGTGCACCAACCTTTTGGCTTAATTTCTCACAAGTTACAGCATGTATAGCCTGTCACGAAGAAACCCGAACACACCATGTAACCTTGATCACCCATCACACGCAGACCAACCTAAATTTTAGTAGCATCAAATGAGTCTCCAGTCTCACCGTGGGCTTCGCTGTCTCCCTGCCTTGGCTCACAAAATGCTTTCTCCTAAGAATCCCTTCTCTTTTGTGGTTCCTTTTTAAATTCTATCCATCCTTGAAGAACCATATCAGATGTTACAATGCTTCCTGTGATCTTATAACCAATTTTCCCTCTGGTTCTTACTTAGCCGTGTATCCTGATACTGGTATTGGGAACACACATCCTCACCTTATAAAAGCCAGACACAGTGCTAGGTTTGCATACATGACCTCGTTCATGTATAATCTGTGCGATGAGGAGTACTTATATGCCTTCCCATGCCACACCTGACCCCTGGGTCCATGTCATCACCCTCTTTTTTTGAAGGGGACTTAGTAAAGTTTTATGAAATCAACAGGTGATACTAAAATTATACTGAGATGAAGACTAAATGTCTGAGATAAGAGTACACCATCTTCCAAGTTCATTTTGCTGCTGTCGGTACCTGGAAGATGTCCCGTTTTCATGTCTCACTGTGGTCCCTGGTTTTGTTCTTATGGACACTGTTTCAGGCCTTAGAAACCACGAGATAATGACGAAGACTAGTTCACACTCCAGCCAGGAGCATTTCTTTGGAAGACCAAGGGTTAGTCCTAGGATCGCAGAAAACTTTTTTAGGAAAGTGGCATTCTTTGTTTTATTCATGAATCACGGAGATGCCATCGCTGGGCTTATATGAACTGAGTTAAAATCGCCACTTTTGGTGCCACACATTTTCCTGCATGCCTACTATGTGCAAAATATCATGGATACAAAGTTAACTAAGACATCCCAGTGCACTCTAATGATGAAGACACATAGAGACATCATGTCAACAAGATGTACTACGTTCTAAGGTTGAAGTGTGCACTGGGCACTAGAAAAATTGTAAAAGACACATGAAGGTTAAATGCCCTGACATGAAGGTTTAAAAGCTCAGAGTGATGCTGATTCCTTCGACTTCTAAATGTTACTCATGTTTATACTTAAAGTAAGGAGACTTAATCTTTGGGCTTCTTGCACCGCTCGTGGAGAACCCCTCCACGGGTTATGTTCGACATGCCTTCAGTCCCAGAAGTCTGTCTAAAGCCGTTTCTGCGTCTCGTGTCCAAGCGCCAATGGAGGGGACAGCAAGCTTGCCTTGCTTCAGCTGGAAACAATTTTTCCTCCCCATGTCCATTTACTAGAATTAATTGTTTAGGAAGAGGCTCAATTTTGCTGGAAAATTCAGAAACTATTTTAGGTACAGCCCCACATAATAAAGTAATTGTGTAATTAATGATACATTTGTCACTCCTTTTCTAAGTGGGAGGAAAAAAACATAACGTGTATTGCTTTAGCGTAAGTCCTGCCAGCGGAGACTTTTTCCAGGGAATTATACCATTATACCATAAAAACGTCAAGGCGTGAGTTTACTGTTTCTTTTGATAGTCTAAAATATTCTCTCGGGCTGACATCTCTGTCAATTGAAATTAAACAAAATTGCATTCTGCCACGGCCACTTCAAGGAGGAAGCTTCTGAGCTGATGACGGCTCTTCGAATTGATTTTTAAGATGGCATCTGCAACACTTGGCTCGAACGAACATGAGGTGGGATGTAGTTAAGGACCAGTCAATTCAAAAAAATGTTCATAAAGATCCTCACTTCATGGGTGGAGTAGACTGCACACGTTTCCAGGGTTCTTAGCTGTGAAAATAAACCCGGCTAGTCTTCTGACTCGGATGTTTGTCCTGACATAGCTCAGCGCCAATGCGCTTCTGACTCATTGTGGGTCTTCAGGATTCTTGCAGAGCGTAACGTAAACAAGAGGGTTTGTGAGCTGTTGCTTCCAGTCGCTGGATGTGCACAGATTTGGGAAAAGTCCTCCTCCTGGCGTTTCCCACAGCGGGCCCTGTGGACGTGCTTTCTCACGGGACCGTCATTCTTGGGGAGCGGGGGAGAAGGCAGGGCGGACAGTGAGCACTGCTGGCCACAGCGCTCTGCCAATAAACTCTTCGGGGAGATGGCCCTGTGCGATAGGGGTGGCGGGCGAAGGGAGCCTCTGCTCCGAGTCCTCTGAAAGGAATTCATGAAGCCGGCTTCGGGCTCCTCTCTCCGACTGCCAAACCTTAATGTGCAGTGTTTTATTGGTGCATTATTTAATGGTCCAGAGATTCTTGGGGCCAAAGCACCTCCCTCATTCTGTCTGTGTTAAGCACCTTTTGGAAGCTCAATGTGCTTTTTCGGGTCACCTGGTTACCACTTAAGGAAGAGAGATAATATCCAAAGCAGCTTGAAAGGGTTTGTGGCCCTTCGAGCAAGTTCAGAATGGTGTCTGGCTTGGCTGCTGTCTTGAAAATTCAGGGGAGGGGCCGAAGGCATTTGCGACATTGCTGTCCTTGACGGGCAGGTGCTTTGTCTGGACACAGAGCAAACGGCTTCCCCAGCACGGCAGGAAGGAGTGCGGGACGCTTTCTTCTTTGCTTTAATCTGAACACTGAGCAGTTTGGGGACTGTCACCTGTGCAGCATTCGGGTCTTGTTCAGAAGGGTGGCATCTTTCTCAGTGGTCGTATGTAAACGTCCATGAATTGTAGGGGCATCGCGCCCCGCTTTTTAACTACTGAGTCCCCCTTTCCTAGCATGTAGCTAGCACACAGGAAGAGTGCCATAAACGTGTCTGACATGGTGAGTAAATGAATAAGTTAGAAGCAGGTGCAATTTTGGAACACTAAACGTCTCATCTCTTCTATAACGCAGTTTTATCGAGGTCTTGTAAAAAATGTGTCAAGTTTTCTGAGGCAGATGACAGAGCCACTCCATTCGGAGGCTGTGGGTTATCTTCATTCCTATTTATGGAGTCTCTAGTATGTAACACACTAATACGTACACTTACTCCATTCTTCACCTCTAAGTTTTTCACATTTTATGGACAACCTATCCACCTAATTATCAAAACAGATCTCAGTGGGTAAATATTTAAAAAATAGTGAGCACAGATAACAATGCATTTCAAATTCTGAAGTGACATACCTTCTATGATTTGACTCTGAACTGAGAAAAGCATAAAAGAGATGCTTCTGGGTTTCTCATGATCGACCCCCGACCCCAGCCCGACCCTCAGTCGTGTCCTACTCACTATGAGATGTCACTTCACTTTCCTGGCAGGTCATGAGCTACAGATGAAGCGTAAGTTTCCAAAGAGCTTGCAAGATACATAGTAAAAACATATACATAAAGCCATAAGCACACATACAAGATAAATGGATAGAACACTGTTTTCTATACTAAAAAATTATCATTTATATACATTCCCGAATTTGCCTCTTAAATGAATGTTTTGATTGATGTTTTTCTCTTTCCAAGTTCCTCAGCTGATTGACTTTTATTTGCCTCACACTCAGGTTATGTTAATAGCTTTTGCCTATTCTGGAATTCCTTTCCTGATTTTTGGTTCATAAATTTGAGTTATTTATTTGGTGAACATCTAACTCTTGATGTTCTGCATATGCTAGGTTGAGAACACAAATATCAGTATGTTTATATTGATCCAAAGATCCCTAAAAACTGGACTTGGACCATCGTGGAATTCCGAAGTGCATTCTGAGACGAAAGCATGTCTGTCTGGTTTGTTACTGGGAAGATGCTCCCCGAGGAGGGGGCCTGACCCCAAAATGTTTTTCCTCGTTGCTGGGAGGGGATGAGAGTGTTCGGTCCACTCCATTGCCTGTCTCAGCACTTGCTGTAGAACTGTTTATTATGACTCCTGGGCAGATCTCTACGATAAATAATGAAAATTTGCTGTCTACGGAGATATTTATATTTTACAAATGTGGTCCAGGTTTTTCAGCTGCCCCCATCCTGGAGGGGATGTAATCAGATGGGTGAGGATAACGATATAAACAGCCACGAAAGCCTCCCACCAGCAAAATGGCTGGACTTCTCTTTCCTAATTCAAGCCCTTTCCTGATTCTGGCAGAGGCCCAGCCAAATTTAGCATCTGTCTTCATGATGAGCAAACTCCTTCTATCACAAGTTAGGTCTGCTCGTCTTTCTGTCATTTCAGGGGCCACATCTGTCCTCAAGAGTTTTTATTTCATTCTCCCACTTTCTGTCCTGTTAGCTCCTGGTCTCTCCTGATGACAGGTCTGTCAAAGTCTGATGATATCACCCACTTCGTTACTGTCATCGTCACGTACCAGGTCACCCATCTGGCCACCATCATCGTAGAAGGAAAGAACTCAAACCAAAAAATGGTCATTACTATGAGGCAGAAAACCAGAGACCTCGCCTCTCGGTTTCTTTACACTGAATTTATTTAACGATTTCTTCAGTTCATACTGCCACCCTACCCCCGGAACCTACCAGAATACGTTAGAAAGACAGAACAGAAGATAATACGAGCATCAGTGCAGAACTGATGGACAGATTCGCCCGTTCTCACCCTCTGCACACCCCAGGGCCAGATGGAATGCCTTGACTCTCTTTGCTCAAGGGTGTTGCTTCCCCACCCGGCCCCCCTAGGAAAGTAAAGGGTGCTGCATGATGGGATGGCTACCTTTCTCTGGGACAGCTGATGACATCGGTGTGCCCAGTTGTTTGAGACAGCGTAGAACGTTAGTTCTAGACCCATGGGAACACCTAGCACACCGATATTCCGTAAACTCTCCGGAAGTTCCACCAAATTTTATTAATTCGAAAAGTTTCCTTTTGTCATAACCACATATGCTTATCTGCATTATTTGGTATACAGGCTAAACTCTGGTGATAAACAGAAGCAAAGCCATAGTGGTGCAACAGGATAAAACCCGGATCTCTCACAGAATAGTCCAGAGAGAGGTGGGCGGCCTGCGTGCTGACTGATTCTGCTGCTGGAGTGTGTTAAGTCCTGGCCTCCCTGTGCTGTGTCGTGCTGCCCAGCAATCCCCTGATGTGGAGCCCCCCATTATGAGGTTACATGGAATGACAAGCCCGTGACCTTGTCGCAGCCCTCAGGAAGGAGAGAAGGGGAGTGGTGGAAGGCAAGACACTGTACACACTGTATTGCGCTTACATGTCCTTGCAAGGACACGGACAAGAGCCACAGCGAGGTGCGAGAGAGTCAGAGAAACACAGCTCTCAGTCGGGTGGCCATCTGCCACCTAGAACTCGGGAGTGGGGATCCCATCACTAACGAGAAGGACGAAAGAATGACTGGATGACTGTCAGCAGCCTTTGGCACGATACTGTGTAGAGACACACATGGGGTGGACCACGAGATGAACGGCTCAGGTGCCAAGGGCACGACTGCTTCAGGTTAGGGGTAGCGTCTCAGACTGATGTTAGCACTCGGCTTTGGAATCCTCAGGTGGAGCCGTGGCGGCCTCCTGGACCAGCGACAGACATGCGTGGAGGACAAGCAGGTAGCCGGTGGGATAATGGTAGGTGCTTTGTGCATGTGAAATTTACTGCCACGGTGGTTCACGTCTGCTAATTTCCTTTCCATGTGCTGTGAAAAGTTCCAGAATTCCAAATAGCACCAAGGACACAAAAGTATTGCGAATGACAGGTGTCATGGGCAAGGCAGAGGGCCAAGCCCTGTGGCTACAATGACACGCAGGATGGAAGTGGTGACTCTCCCACCACTTAACATAAGAGGGGAAAAGAGACAATGACAAGCACTTAAATGATTGCAAATGTGTGGAGGACTATGAGGGTGATGGCGAGGATGCTTACAGTGTGTGTGGCATGAGTAATCTGACTTAGTGGGGCCATTTAGGGAAGTGATGCTTTAGTCACACCTGTAGGATGGGTAAGGGTTTGGGGCCAACATGAAAAAGGCCAAGGGGTGAAACAGCATTTGTGAACTCAGAAGGGAAGCAGGGAAACAGGTCATTTAAAGAGCAGGTTTCTCATCTATAACGGGAATAAAAATATCTCCCTCTAAAGACTGTGAGAATTAAATGAAACAACGCAGGTAAAGGCTTAGTAACATGCCTGGCGAGAGAGAAAGCATAATAACTGGTCGCTTTTATGGTTACATTTATATTAACATCCTTTCTGCTCACCTAGGAAGCTGAAGGTGTATTTATGCAAAGGAAGCCTTTCATCTGATTTAGAGACAATCTGCCGTGTCTTCATTCTTTTAAATTTTATGTACGTGCAAACATATAGGATATCGTGAAACAGCACTGAGCCAGCAGAAACAAGAACTGAACCAACAGGAGGTTGAGAGCTAGGCAGTTGTATCAGTGAAAGTAGCAGCATATCCAGTTACTGGTGGCGACAGCGAATGAGGCAGAAATAAAAATAAAAAATACACAAAGAAACAAGTAGGTAATAAAGTAAATTTTTCCTTAAAAGTAGGTCTACGTTTTTATGGGATAAGAGAAGAAAAAGCAAAAGGAGTCCTAGGGCTTTTGGAATTGATTTTGACAGCTGTGTTGTGTTGGGGGTGGACTGGTGAATGTTCTCACATCTTTAAGTACGGATTTCAGAATATAAAGGAGCAAAGAGATAGCAAACTATTTATTAAAGTCCAGATTAAGAGCTTTTGGCCCGAGAGTACTAGCATTATATTCGCACTGTGTTTTCTTGTGACAATTTGGGCCTTGATCTCTCTCCTGCCAGAATGGCAATGCACAACTGAACCATTCGAAATGGGCCACACTGAACTACGACACCGGGTGTCACTCGCCAGGTCACTGAGAGCCAGCGCTCGGTGGCGCTAGACGGGGAGCCCAGCCTTTGCTGCCAGGTTAAACTCAGCCGATTAAACTCATTCAGGACCGGGCTACTGAACAGACACAGAAATATAACCTCCCATCTTCTGCCCCATTTTTTTTCTTTTTTGAGCAAGCAGAAGGATATAGAGCAGTAGAAAAATGTCTCCTCTTATACTAAAGAAAGGAAATAGGAAGAAAACAAATTATGCATACATACTTCAGTATATATACAGAAGTATATATATGCATGGATGTGTGTGTGCGCAAAAGATTACGTTTATTAGTTTACTTAGGAAAACAAGAAAATAAATGGCTAACTACTTTACAACTTGAAGTTCATAACATGTAAATATAACTAATATTAAAATTTAGTTTTAATAAGGGCAGCTTTGTTCCTCTTTCCTAAACAAAACTGCAGCCCTAAAATGATAATAATTATGATAATTCTACTAAAATATTGTGTGCAATATTTATCAGGATAGGTAAAAATGCGACCTCAAAGGAAAAAAATTAGAGAAAGGATAGAAAAGTTACCAGAATAGTCATTTCTACCTGGTGTGGCAGGAGTTTTTGTTGGAATAGTTCATTTTATCAGTTTAAAGTGAGGGTAGAATTAATTTAGAACTAATTTGAAAAACTTTCCATTTTGAAGAAAATACTCCAAGAAATTAACTGTCATTTCTAGAATTGGCGATCTTGTTGCCTTCCTGCTATTCTTCTGTATTTCCCACATTGTGTATAATACGCTTATGTTAGATAATCAAGTAATTAAGAAAAGTTATTTTAAAACAATAAACTGCATAACATCACGTTTTCTTTGTATTGAAAAAATGTATTTGTATTCAAACAAATAAAAGATTAAAGACAAAAGTTTTTTTTCATTCAGTAAACTACCTGAATTCATAAAACAGACAACTAAATCGGGTAATAATGCATCATACCTGAGGTTGATTAAATAGCAGTTTTTGGTAGGGGAGAATACATAACGTATGATTCTTTATGAATTGTTCGATTATTCAAATGTTTTCTATCTTTACCAGCAGATTTAAGAATATTATACATTTCTATTATTTTCTGAGAAAAATGCATTTCATTTGTGTAAAAATATTTTTACATTTCCGAATTTCATAAAAAGCTTGCATTGTGTGTGTGTGTGTGTGTGTGTGTGTACAAAATTTCTGCTCCCACTCCATGGGCATTTAAGACATTTAGATCTGAAAGTACATTCTCCTGGTTTCCTACTTACAGGGACTTTGGAGGACTCTCACATACTGATTTCTTATAAATCGTCCAAACTAGTTCTGTCCTGGATCGTGGTTCAGCCCCCACTCACCAGTCTGCTTTATTCCTGTCCCATCATTTAAAATCTCCTTATCTCGTGAGCACTCACAGAGACTCTCCCTAACCGTAACTTCGGGAACAGATTGTTTGTTTTTCAAAGCCATTCATCATCAGAGATCTGTTTTGGTTAGTGTTTTCTTTCGTAAATCATTTGATTATTGTGAGGTGCCTCTGGATGCTGGCATGATAATAGGCTCTATAAATGATTTCGTCCTAGAGTCGTGTTGTGTATACTTTATTGTAATAGCACTCTCGGGTCAAAAGCGGCCAATATGATTCCGATTAATTCCTGTCTAGACACTCATAAATTGTCCTTTAATTTGCAGAGAGAAGACGAAGCCTTGGGAAGCAGAACCTTTGCCCGCTGCAGAGGCTGCACCTAGCTTCGCCGGGCGCGAGCGGGCCGCCCACCCGTGCCCTTCCCCTCACTCGGCCCAGGTAGCCAGCCAGGCCTGCCAGTCGGCGTGTGCTGCTCCGCCAGAGGCACACACAAAACCTAATCCCCCGACCCAGTTTCAGACAAACACTCATTCTATTTACTCATATTCATCTCCCTGGAAGAAAAAAAAAGAAAAAAAAAAAGAAAAAAAGGAAGAGAAAATAGCTTGCTTAATCCCAATACTAACACTATATTGATTCACATTCATGTTCTGTATTTATCGACGTGCGCGGCATACAATGGAGACTATCAGCTAGGCTGCTGTGTTCCGAAGAAGGCACAGCCACATTACGGAACGAGATGGAGCGCATAGTTTATACAGCCCTAATTTTATGTAATGTAAACCTTTCCAGCGCCGCGCATGGGAGTGAAAACGCGTGTCCTGATGAAAAAGCAAATGCATACCAAATGGATTTATCTTCAATCTAATTATGGCCGCGGAGTATCTGTCCTCAAAAGTCCACCGTTATTTCCTAAACTTGTATAATGAAATTAACTTCTTTGGCTTTCGCAGCAGCTTTCTGTATATCTCATTAACCGATCCTAAGTGCATTTGTGCTCGAGAGCGCAGCGCAGGGCTTTGCTTTGTGACATCTAGTGTTCGGTGTTTTGAAATTCTGCAGGTGCCATGGAATGCTCTAGGCTAACTATATACAGAGCTGGCGTATATATTGAACACCAGACAGCATATACGTATTACTAGCATATGGCTCCTGCAAGAAGCAGATATGAAAAACACCACTCTCTCTCTCTCTCTTTTTTCTTTTTGGCCCCTTAGAGATCTTTATTGCCTAGTGGCAGCTGTATTTAATAAAATATTAGTAGCCACTTGAGGTTTAAAGGTGTAACACAATTCCATTTCAATATAACCATTCCATAAATTCAAATAAGAAAACTTCATAGAAGAATGATGTGGCTATAATTTAAAAAAAAAAAAAAAGCACTTGGTATGTGCTTTCAAAAAACAAATTTAGGGCACTTTCTACCTGGAGTCAATCTACACAGTGGATGTTGGGTGCTCATTCACATGTTTGAAAGTTGGAAGCAATTCTGGAGACCTCAAAAATAGAGACCGATGGTTTGATTTTTTAAAGTTGTTACACCAACAACACAGTCATCTACCCACTGTCTGCAAGTCAGATGCTTTCTTCTTGCCTCTTAAGTCCACTTTATTTCCAGACACATCGGATCTATGAAAGTGCTTAGGAAGCCATCAAACACCAAATGTTAAATGTTGTTGCTGTTACGTGTAAGTTCCTAAAGAAACAACACGAACACCCTAACAACCTTGTTCATGGTATCATTCCTACGCATTCAAGGCCCAGACAGGCAGGGACACAGACAGACCGAGGCACTTTAGCTAGGAAAGAGTGTGGGGACTCCCTTTATTAATGAAATTATCTAAACGAAGTGGAGAGAGAAAGAAATGACCCACATCAGGAGAGTAGAGATCACTAGCAAATAATCTAGAGGAGTCGGTGCATGAAAAGGCTCAGAGTTTCCAGAACGTCTCGTTTATGCACAGAATGTAAGTCTCCAAGCAGTCAGAGCACAGCAGAGGTTGCACCAGCCCCCCGAAGGTGGCGTCTGGCCCACAGGGGACTTCTGACCTCCTGGCACAGTGTTTTTGGAATGACACGTAATTGCTCTGGAATGCACACGCTCTCTCTATCGCATTGCCCATGCCTCCCTATCAGCTTACATGCGCTCAAGCACCTAGAAGACATTCCAGGGCAAGACTTCTGATCTAAGACGCAAAGGAAGGACAGGGGAGGGACACGTGGGCAAGAGCAGAGGGGAGCTACGAGTGAGGGCAGAATGCCAGGCTGAGACAACGGTGTATGGTGCATGAAGTGGGTGGGAGGGGGTCCTGGAAGAAGTCGAGCATGGTGCAACTTTCATTTTAAAGACTCTCTGGGGACAGAGAGAATGGCGTGTGAAAAAGATTCCTGGCCCCAACTCTGGTGTGTGCGTGGACGCGGGGCTTCCCCACGTCAACGAGCGATTCTCAGACGAACTTGACGCAGTTCTGACACTATCTACTACTCAAACATGGACCCCGCTTCCCTGGCGAAGGGCTCAGGCCCGCAACGCCACCCCCCGCTTCAGACGGCAGCTGCAGGCCTGGGTTGTTGCTTGTGCTTCTGACAGGTTGGCTCGAAGTCAAGGGACCCCACAAGCCTGCTTCTGGTTGGGGAATTTGCTAGAATGGCTCAGCAGACTCAAGAAAACCCATTTACTCACTGGATTATTGATTTGTTACAAAGGTTATTAAAGGGTACAAATCAACAGCCAGATGGAGAGCTATATAAGGCAAGGTCCCAAATGAGGCTCTTTTGTCCTTACAAAACTTGGGGCCCAGCCCAGTGGCATGTGGAAAGAAGAGTTCTGGTTCCCCAACATGGAAACTCTCCAAAAAAAAAAAAAAAAAAAGGACCCATGAGCTGTCCTCCTGGGTTTTGTGGAGGTCATTACATGGTCATGACTGGTTAAGTCGTTGGCCAGTGGCACTTGAACTCAATCTGCAGCCTCTTTTCCCTCCTTGGTGAATGGCGGGGTGTGGGGAGAGGTGTGGGGGCAATCCAAACCTCTAATCTCATGGGTGGTTCTCCTGCTACCAAGCCCCATGCTTGCATGGGTTCCAAAAGTCACCTCCCTAACATTATAAAAAGACACCTGTATCTCTCCTTCCACACTTAGGGAATTCCAAGGGTTTTGGGAGCCATGAGCTAAGAACTGTGGGTGAAGACTAAATATCTTATAACTCACAATATCGCAGTATAGAAGAGGGATTGGGGAATCCAGCTCAGAAATCACTTGAAATAGCCCCAGAGAGAGTGATGAGGGACAAACAGACAACAGCATCAGGGGACATGGAGAGCGTCAAATTTCTAGATGTTTCAGGGAGGTAGAACAAGTAAAAATAGGTAGGGCACTTCAAAGAAAACCTGGAGGTTACAGAAAACGTTCGCAGAACTTCAAATAGTCAAGGCTACGTACAAAAACGAAGGAGGAGCAACTAACAGAGATGAAGAAGCCAATGAATTTGAGTTTTGGGTACTGGAAAGTAGTCAGGGGAAGCTGATCAGCTCAGAAGCGGGCTGGAGTTTTGCAGAGCTGTTAGGCGGGTGGCAGCAAGCGTTAGGCCTTTCAATGACTAACCTCTAGTGGGAACAAGACATCGAAGAGGAGAAAAAGGAGTCAAGATGGCACCCCTGAGAACCCCGAAATTCAAACACTGAATTAATAAGGAAGACAGAAACAGGGGCTGAGAAGAAATGATCATAAGGAAGATGAAGAATTAAAGAGGGATGATCTCGGTGATGCCAAAATACAGGCTTTCCACTACCATCTTTTAAGACACTGGCCTACTCTAAAAGAAAGGGTACTCTAATCCACTCTTTCTTCTTTTCTTTGCATAAAATGTTTTTGTCTATAAATTAACTCAATGTTTAGTAACAGAACAGAGCCTGTTTGGAATATATCAAGTTCTTCCTCAACAAGCTACCCCCAAAAGCACCTCTACTGGAACAGCCTCTTTGTTTTGAGATATATTTCATTCCTGTTGTGTGTTGACTACAATGTTCTAAGTGACTTCGTAGCTGATTTATTTTCCCATGGATGCTATGATAAGGCTGGAGCTCAGGAAACAGAATTTGAAAAGTTCAGAATTTAAATCAAGATGAACTTTAAAATGTATAATTTGAACCAAATTCGACTCCCTAATCCCAGGAAAGGAAGAACCACATGGCCCAATCAGGATGGACCGTGTTTGCAACAAACTTGTCCAAACGTGGGTCAGGAGCAGTTATTCCTGTTGCTATGGTAACTTCTGAGCTTTTTAGTGTGTGTGTGTGTGTGTGTTTCTATCTTGCTTCTGCAGTTCTGAAGTAAGATAAAGGATGCTAAAATTCAGTGTTTTCTTCTAGCAGCTGGAAGGAAAATTCATATCGAATCTTACATTGAGGTCAGAGATTTTTTTCACAGTATTAAGACATGATGGAATTATTTAATTACCTTTGCTAGCAAGTTTACGGACAAGCATACCCCTATCATATTGCATATCCACAAATAGGATTATTTACATCCAATCTAAGGAGTGCTGACTGGTGTCATTGGAAGCAGAAGCTGTATCAGCATTTAAATTCCCACTTTTCTGGGCAAAAACCCAACTGAATGATTCAATTAAACTCTTTATGTTATATATTATCCACAAGTTCACAATATAAAGCGATTCTCCCAGCCTGAACTCCTGCCTTTATGATTGCAATTTGGTAGCAAGACAATTTCCAAGGACTATTTTACTTGAACCGCAATGAAAACGTCAGGCCATAACACACTTTCTGATGCGGGTTTTATGAACGGCACTCCAAAATCAACCATTATTTCAAGCACATGCAATAAATAACCTTCATTATTCATCAGAGTGTAAATATGCATTTGTGTTTGCAAACATGGTGGTTTCCTGAGCAAAGCAGCCGGCAATCAACAGCCCCCTCAGCCATTTAAGGCAGTAACAAATGGACGTCAGCCTCGTTAATTGGTTAGGAGCATCTCCCGAGCTGCTAAGATGTAAGCGGCTTATTCTTCAGCATATATTGTGCTGACTGCCCTCTGCTTAGTACCTAGGAGTGTGTCGTAGTGTAGACACACAATTAACATGTACTGAAGGAGAAAGATTGAACTCTCAATCCCCGGGGACCTATTTTTTTCCAATAGCTTTGGAAAAATTAGACTTGTAATTTTACCAATAATTTTAAAGGAATTTATTTTTGGTTCTTGAAAGGGGAACTTAACAAACTCAATGAACTCTTTTGATAGAATTAACCAGTTGGGTAGACTCAGTATGTTATAGTCCTAAGACTAAGAGGGAATGCTAGAGAATTGCTCTCTTTGAAGACACTGTTGCCAGCTGCCTAAATCCTTTTTTATTTTTCTAACAGGGAAAGCCAAATATGTTTCTATTGAGATTCTAGAAGTATGTAAAGCAAAAATAATATATAAACCACACTGAACAGATAAATCTCATATGTCCTTTACAGGCATTTTATGTGGTTTGCTCCTGGCGTTGAGAGGAGATGCATTTTTGCTTCAGAGCCCTCAGATGGATTTCTCTGCCATTTAACCCTTTTTACTACTGACCCCTGGGCTCATAGAGACATCACCATCTCCTGGGTATGACTGTGTATCTTCAACGCGTCACTGTCTTCACTAGAATTACATCGGTTGGTTGGTCTGTCCATGTATTGATCCATAAAAATATATTAGGTGCCTACCAGGTGTCAGTGGCTGTGCTATGTGCCACTCTGTCATGTACTGAATATTTGTGTCCCACCCACCCAACCCCGGTCCCAAATTCATATGTCAGAGGCCTCACCTCCTACATAATGGTCTTGGGAGATGGAGCCTTTGGGAGGTCGGGTGGGTGGAGCCCCAGTGATGGGGTTAGTGCCCTTATAAGACAAGAGAGAAGCAGCACCACTTCTCCGCATTCCGTGAGCACACAGTGAGACAGCAGCCATCTGCAGGCCAGGGAGAGGGGCTTCACCAAGAACCCCACCATGCTGGCATCCCCACTAACCCCCAAACTGTGAGAAAATAAATTTCTCACATAAGCCATATTGTCTATAGCATTGTTGTTAGGGTGGTCTGAGCAGACTAAGACAAACTCTGAAGTGATTCTGCCTCTCAGTACCGAGAGCTGACATATGACAGCAGCCACACGCACTGCAGTAAGCATGATGGCTCTGGAGAAGAGAGGGTCCCTGCCTGGAGCAGTCGCGGCTGAGTGTGCGTGCTGGTTATGAAGGCAGGTCCTAAAGGGAGAAATTTCTTGGAGCGCATTATGGCAGGAGATGATACATCGTGTGCAAAGGTGTGGAATCATGGAAAGTGTCATATTCAGGGAATCGTCCAACGCTCAGAGTAGCTGAGGGGCAGGCTTGGTCGGACCAGAGATGAATCTAGAAAGATAGGTTAGAACCAGATCACGAAAGGTGAGGGATGCTTTGCTAAGGGGGTTTAAACTTTACCTATTGAAAAAAAAATGGTACTGTAGATGCTACAGCAAGCAGGGGATGGGTCGATTTTCTTCTTCTTATGGTGAGAATCCTTAACACGAGATCTACCCTCTTTATAAAGTTTTAAGTAAATAATACAGTATTTTTGGAGGCACAATGCTATACAGAACTTGCTTTCTTGCAAAACTGAAATTTGGAAGCTGTTAAATAGCATCTCCCCATCATGCCTCCGCCCAGCTCCTGGGAACCACCACCTTATCCGTGCTTTGGTGGGTCTGGCCAATCTCAGCCTTATGGAAGTGCAGTTATACAGTATCTGTCCTTCTGTGATTGGGCCTTTTTACCTAATATAACGTCCTCAGGATTCAGCCATGTGGCCACAAATAGCAGGATTCCCTAGTTTTGAAAACTGAATCAAGTTCCATAGTTCGTATGCACTCCGAATTCTCTGTCCGTGCATGTCTCCTCTGCCGAGGTCCCCGATCATCACCCCACATCTCACGCAGACGAGTTCAGGTAGTGAAGTCTGCCTTAAAGCAAACCAGAAACAAGTTTCTGGCGGGCATGGCACGTGACGGGCAATACCACCTCACAGCGGCCTGCGGCAGTAGGGGACACTAGTGACTGTCACACGCTAACCTTTATTACAGGACACAAACAAACGCACATACAGAACAAGAATTTGTGCTGAAACTTCTTGGGAAAATCTCTGGCACAGACGGATTCATCTGCTGCGAAGCTGCCAGGCCTCTGATTTCTGGGGCGTGTCGCCCTCGCTGGGAGAGGCCGCCGTGCACGCTGTTTCTCGGGTCCAGCAGCCCATGAAGCCTTCGGACAGAACCTAGCCCAGAACCGGAGTTTTAAAGCACAATTTGGAAAATCGCATTGGGATGATCCAGGCTTTTCCCTGGTTAGGAAACTTTGATAATTTTGCTGGTAGCTTTGGTGAAAATCAGACCCTCGATGTCGAGTGTCTGCTTTAACCTGAAATGTACCCATTGGTTTTCGTGATGTCCTTTGAGATCAAGGTCTATTCTCCATCTTCGTTCCAAAGAGATCAAATTATCACTTCCTGTGCACGGATGGGATTCCTTTATTTTGTGTCAGTAATGGGAGACAGCTGTCCCGAACAGCCACCCTGACACTGAGGTTCTCTGAGCATGTCGAGTTACGCTGGACTGGTGTGTCCTCACAGCAAGTGTCTTGTCCCAGTGTCCCCAGGCATGTCGCAGGATGTGGCACACGAGTGAAGACAGCCCTCTGGCTGATACCTGACTGATGCTCAAGTAGCATGATCGCTTCCTTCAACACGGTGCCTCGACTTCCCCAATGAAAGGCAAAACTGCGTCAGCTTCCTGCGTGTCACACCATACAGTTGACATCTCTTGCTCTTTTTCAAAATTGAAGCCCCTGATCCTCTCCAGAAAGGCTTGGGTTGAGCCACAGGCTTCTGATCCCATAATTCCTGGCCTTTCGCTTTGTTGGGTGAAGGTGCAGAACCTTACGTTCATTTCCCTTATGTAACTGTATATTTTGGTCCATGGTTTGTGCCCATTCATGTTCTTTCATTCGTTGTGTTAAAAATTCTGTCTGGGTTAACGTAAGAAAATTTGATGAACTTGGTCGCTATATGATCCTTTTGGTTTTGGATTAAATGTGGAGCGCCATGAGGCTGGGCACAGGTGGCCATGACCCGCCTCTAGAAACATCTCCCCATCAATAACATTGATTCATCAATTCCCAACCCGCCAGGAACAGAGGTCCAGCTAAGGCTGGGACCCTCCCGTGATCCCAAATTTGACCTTTTAATCAGTGGTGAAGCAGAAAAGGCTTTGTATACTTACAGGGACTCTATGGAAGAGCTCTGAATTTTATGTGTGTGTGTGTTTCTGTATAGGTGTGCATACGTGTGTATAAACCCGTGTGTGAGTGTGGTGTGTGTATGTAAAAGACTTAGGAGCACCCAAACATCAGGAGAAAGTGATTCTTCTTTAACGAGAGACATTATAGACTAGCTCATGTGACAGGGCAAAGTCCCCAAATGTCTTCTTTGTGATCAGCGTCCGCACTGTATCTGGGCTTTGTCACAAACGGATTCGACTTAAAAGTTATTGGCAAAAATTCAGCTCTCGAAAAAATCTGGGCCGTTCTTTAACTTCTCCTGGATTGCAGGGAGCGATTCTGATTTGTGATCTCTTAAGTCCGTAACAATTTGCTGTTTCTAATTTATTGCTTCATTTGTGACTGCTGCTACGGCGAGGTAAATTTATTCTGATCTGCACAACCTAAGTCCTTGCTCTGACAGTGACTAATTATTACCTGAGTTAAAATAATGAAAGTGTCGGAAAGTGTCCGAATGCAATTTGTTAGGAAAACATGTGGCACGCTGTGTTACCCCGGTCCGGAAAAGCCGCAGTGATCAGAAACCATGGAGAATTAAGAAATGTTGTTCTGTTTTGTTCTCCCTTCCCCCTTAAAGATTATAAATCAATGTAGAAAATTTTAGGAACCTCTATTGCAAAGAACCGAATTTGGTGACACAAAGGGTGCTTACGGGTTCTTAAATATCTTATATTTTAATAAAAGTAACTCACTAAGGGGACCCATCCTAAAATCACATGAAAACAACACGAAAGGAGTAACGAGAGCCTACACTGGGTGAACGTCTCCGCGTTCCTGAATTCTGTGGCAGGCCCGTCTCATGCTTCATCTCGTTTAATTTTCGTAACAATCCTTTACGGAAGCACTGGAATTTGTCTTATTTTATTGTCCAGCATAAAGAGACTCAGAGTTTGTGTAATTTTCCCAAGGACACAGCTAATAAGTATAAGAGCTAATATGTATTTGCAACACCAATTCCTCTCATTCAAGAGTGTTTTCCTCCTACCACGATTCCATCTAGTGTTGATTTCATTTAACGTGTGCAGCGATTTAAAATGAAAAATGACCCAGTGTTGCGCCTAGTCGGTGCCACATGTGTGTATACATGCAATAGAGCTAATTATTAAAACGAGGAGTGATAGATGCAGACCCGGAATGAGTAACAGAATGTGGTGAGGAACCAAGAAAGCTGAAAAATTTCTCATTTGTATTGTGTCCTAGAGTCATAGCTGGCTCAAGGCTGGATTCTTTCTGCAGTCCACCTGTTCTGTAATTTACTCAGTCTCCAAACGTTTTTCTTAATTTCAAGACTTTCTTTAAATATCTATGACCCAAATATGTTAGACATGTCAAGATCTCTCCAGGTAAAATATGTATAATCATAATGATAATTACGATGATAAAGAAAGTATGTTTCTAAAAGAAGCTTCATTCAGAATAGTGGTATAATTTTTATGTGCACAGTACATTTATAAAATAGCAGTAACCAAGTTTTGGCCATTTAAACTACTATATTATTATTATTAAAGATATGTTTATGTTTACTACATATTATATATTATTAATAAAGATATGTTTATGTTGGAAGCTGCTGTTTCATGTTTAAAAACTTGTTAATAAGAAGAGTACTTAAATATTTTGCAAGTTAAGATACTTCTGCTTACAAGGCCCATGAAGATACCTATGTTGGTAATTTAAGATGCTGCTTCAAGTGTATTTCACACTTTGTATTAAACAACATTAATTACATATATACACACACACACACACACACACACACACACACATACACACACATAGATATGTATACTCAGTGTTATATATGTAGTTATATATATATATACACACACACATATATATATATAAAACTATATCTATTTTTTGAAAACCAACATAGGTAAAGTTCATATGGAGAAAGTAGTTCTTAGTTAAGTGCAAATAAGTTTTAAAAAATCACTTCGGAGTGTTCACCCAGATGGTACTAGCAGAGATCCCAGACGTGGCCGAGCGGGAACCTCACCCGTCCCAAACATAGATGACATCTGGTCCATCACCACTTTCATATTTCTTAAAGGGGGTATCCTAGAAACATGACTAATCACAAGTATTCTCTATGAAAAAAACTTTTTCAACCCAAATATTCATCCATACAGAACAGTTAACAAAACGTAGGCTGTACATACAGCGGAATATTATTCAGCCCTACAAAGGAATGGAATTCTGACACATGCTACAACACGGATGAACTTCGATGACCTTCTGCTAAGTGAAGTAAGCCAGACACAAAAAAGACCAACATATGAGTCCACTCAGAAGGGTCAAGTCCAGAGACAGACAGCGGAACGGTGGTGGCCTGGGTTGGAAGGAGGGGGTTGGGAAGTTAGTATGGAATAGGGAGAGTTTTGGTTAGAAAAGATGAAATGTTTCTGCAGGTGGGTGTGTGCGGACTTAATGCCACTGACCACACATTCAATAAAAGTGGTAAATGTTATGTATGTTTTACCACAGTAAAAAAATAATTGATTCAGTTTAAGAAATGTATGGTCTTGTAAATTCTTTCCTAAAATATATTTTCTGGTAGGAATGAGTTAGGAAAGGGGCAAAGTAAGGAAATTTTTCAAAGGTTGGTCCAAGTATTTTTTAAGCACTATATTTTGAATAGTGGCCCATGCATACAATGACAAATGCTAATTTTTCAGCAAGGTTTATGGTAAATCTTAAGCTTCTCTCTCTTCCTAGTTCTCATCACTGGAGGCAGCCATTATAATCAGTTTTGATGCAACCTTCCAAAATATTCTTATGTAAATATTATATAAGTATTTACACAAGCAAAAATTTTTTCTTAACTCAAATGGCAGAGCTCTTGGCTTTCTTCACATAAGAAATGTTTGCAACTCTCCATTTATAATACTGCCCCCTTCTTTTTAATTACTGAGGTAGAATTCCATTGTATGAATGTACCATAATTGATCTAACAGTCTTCCCTGGATGAATATTAACTTTTGTTTCCAATATTTTAGAATCGTATCCGTGAATACCACTGTGTGAATGTCATTTCCCACTGTGGAAAAATAAAGGCGTTTGAACAAGTTTGACATGGGAAACTATGGCTTCTTGGATAAGATACCAAAAGCTGCAGCTAGTTCCTTCTAGAGGCATGTGGGAGCCTCCTTAACCAGAGGATGACAGAGAGGATGGAGAGTTAACAAAGCTATGACAGGGATCGGGCAACGGTATGAGAAAGGGATGAGTGGCTTTGCTCAAACCTTCAAGAAGAACATTCTAGGACATGACGGAAGCACGTGAAAGGGCAGGTAGAACTTCAAAATAAGCTGTGAGGTTTCTACGCTGCTGGGCCATCCCACTCAGGGTCTCAGCGGCCGACTGGTTACCGTGTCCCTGGCACCGCGCCCTGCATGGGTGTGGGGATGCAGATCCCGCCAGCTCCCCTGACATGAGCAGGTGCACGGGGACATGACAACTGGTCAGCTTAGGAGAGAACCACCTCCGTGTATATGTAACGTAAGGTCTGTGGCCATCATCGCGCACTCAGTGGCTGCCGACCATCGCTCTGGACTAACCGACCTTCGGTATGTGGGATGGATTCAGAGTCGTCTCCTCTCTCCTTGCATTTCTGAAAGTGGCCACCATCCCCGTTTCGGCACATGCATATCGGTTCACGGTACGAGAATCTCCCAAAGGCATGTTGAATAAATGAAAGAGCTGCTCTCATCCGTTCACTCTAAGTAAACTAGGCCATTATATTTCATTTAACTCCCTGAAAAACTGCGAAGAGCTCTCTGAATGAGTGGCCATTTCCAGATCGTCTAAAGGTATGCCCGAAGAGGATGCAAATCACAGATGAGCAGGCTTGCGAAATGCTGGCAGGAGTGGGGATCACTGCCAGTGTTGAGAGAAATATCATCACGTCCTTCCTTTCTGAGTGGCACGGTAAATAGGAGCTAACTGGACAGTTGCGTTTCATTTAATGCATCTGAGTAGGCTGTGTACAATCTGCTTTAACGCTAGAATATCTATTGGATATTTCCTCTGAGAGCGGGTCTTCTTATTAGATTATATTATACAAGATGAGACCAGTCAATAAGTGACTTTTTTTTTCAACCCAGCTTGCCAATGAAAATACCTGTTTTTAAATTACTTCAAGACCTTCTTCGTAGGAGGCTAGGAAAAATATGCCCATGAATCATAAAACTGACAAGCCCCGGGGCTGGTGTAAGAGATGCAAAGAACAAAGATAAAGGTGCACTACAGGTATGCAGACAGTGAGAATTAAAGATAAACAAAAGAAGTAGCTAGGGGATGATGACAGGGAAGGAAGAATGCAAAGACAAAACAAAAACAAAAACACAAAACAAAAGTACTCTGCTGGAGAGAATAAGAGGACAGCCTTTAATACCAATGTTAGGAAGATAAAAATGAAGAGATGATTTTTATTGCATAATTGAGATCTAATTAGGCCAAAGAAGAATGCTATATTTCCACTCTTACTACTATGGCTTTTATTTTTTTTTCGATTTAATCCATTTTTAGTCACAAAGGTTTTCTTCTTTTTTCTTAATCTCCTATCATCACCAGTAACAGCTCACCTGTTTTAAAAATATCTTGACCCGAATAAGAAAAGCCCCTTTTGAATTAATTACTCCTCTCGGGGAAAGTGAAGGCACTTCCCTTAATTCAAAGTTAAACTTGCAGAGAGTAAAAGGGGAAAAAAAAAAAAAGGAAAAAGAAAAAGCTTCGAAACTCACAGCTCTCCCTTGCTGGTCAAACAATCTAACAGGAGAGGGGAAAAAGCATTGCATTTAAATACCCATTTTGCCTATAAAGATTTCTCACATCTCACAAAACTGAATTCTCCTGTAAGATTGACATTTCAGAAGAGGAGAGAAAGCAGGCAGGTGAACTCAGATCAAAATGGGTTTTGCCAACCTTCCATTTTAAAGGTCAAGGTTGCTGCAGACTCATGTTGTGTTTTTGGTCTAAAGCCCGACTCCCATTTCCAGCATTCAGGAAATGTCCGTGAACAAAAGGAAGAGAATTCTGCCCTCACTCTCTCTGGGACTTCAAATGCCTGCAGACAGAGACGCCCGTATCACGACAGCAAAATGACTTCCTGCCATGTGTGCTATTCTTCCAGAGCTGGAGGAAGGATGTGTATGTATGAATTTATGAATCTGGAAACAGAATCGCACGTGAGGTCACCTTTCCTTCTAGTCCATCCCATGGGCGGTGGCCATGGTCGGGAGTGCTCGGTGTTTATGGACTCGCTTTCTGGGGTGCCAGGGCTTCCCTTTCCTGCTCTCACCCATCGGAGCGTCAGGCACTCAGGAGTGAGCTCGTGGGTGGCTTTAAATTTTGGCCTAATTGTCCTATAGATGCTTTGTTTAAATTGTCATCTAATGTGAGTTTAATTCTTAGGATGCTTTAAATATTAATGAAAACTATAATATATTGTCGTGATACGTTGTGTGGTATTTTGTGATAGGTTAAGATGATCTGTAATGTAGGAGAAGAAGTTTTTCCCAGCCCCCTTAGAGTCCTGGTCAGGTCTGAAAATTGAACTGATGAAGACCAAGGAACAGAAGGGCACCATGTTCATTTAACACATTCCATGTGACATGGGAGTCTTCATTGGGACATGAAGACTTGAAGAAATGGTTCCACTTGTATTTTTTTTTTTTAAATGCCTACAGCACCTGGTCTTCCTAGGTGGTCTCCCATCCAAGGACTAACCAGGCCCGACCCTGCTTAGCTTCCAAGATCAGCTGGGATTGGGCGTGTTCAGGGTGCCATGGCCACAGACAACTTGAACATTTTCATGCTGGGTTGACTTAAGGCTGGACAACCCTGGAAGCACACGGTAGGCTAGAGTGCAATGTGCGTGTCACGGGCCCTGTCTGCTCTGACACTTCTCAGCGTCCCTCTCCCTCCTGCAAGGATGGCGCTTCTCATTAGACTCACTCGAGGGTTTGACGACCTGTTTGGGGAAAGAGCAGTGAGCGGGAGGTCAGAGTGACTCCTTACTTCTCTTGTTCTCTCGAACTCCTTCGGCTGAAAATATTCAATTTGCTAAGATGCTATGTTTAGGGGAAGCATGTCCCGAACACCAATCATTAGTATTTTAAAATATGACACGATTGCAGTATGCAAGATTTTGCACCGTAGTACAAATAAATATACAGTATACCATATCCCACACTGTGCATGCTATTACTTACACACGCACACACACACACACATTCAGTAAGATGGAAGCTAATGGAATTAATGGAATGTTAATGCTCAGAGGGTCCTCAGAAATGATCAATAATTAGCCCCTATTTTTAAAATAACTTAAGGGGGACCTCGTGGACTCAGAGGGGTGGTCCAGCGACAGACAGCTGGTTAATGGCTGAGCCATTCCCGGGAATGAAGCCTGGTCCTCTTGGGCCCTGGCCCGGCCAGCTCTCAGCCCCTGCCTCTCAGCAGCCCCTTGTACCTCTGTGGAACTGAGATGCTCGGGAAATGCCTTGGACACCATCAGATTGCACAGAAGGAGCACGTGCAACCCAACCACTCACGTCCCTAACATCTGACACTTTACACCCCATCCTGAGGGGTATCTTTGACCCATCAGCACTACATCTGAACCTGAAAGAAAAATGTTTACGTTTGGTGTTGGACGTAGGTCTGCCTGGCCCCCTTCCGTGCCCCAGGAGACGTACGCCCCCGTCCTCAGCCCCGTTCCCTGTGTTTAACCCACGCTCTGTCTCCCCTGACGGCTCCTAATGCAGCCTGACAGTTGTAGAGTTCATCTAAGCTCTGGTCTCCAGGTTTCACCTCAGGAAACAATCGGTCCCCAGAGGGTTGGGGCTTCTTGCAAAGCTATATTCCCCCCGGGGCCCTTCCCGGCCCAGCTGGGGAGCCTTTCCATTGTCTGCCAAATGGACGCCAATTAAGTCCACGGTTCCCCAATTAGAATTTTGCAGAATTCCTCTTGTTCTCTGCAGAGCAAGGGTCTGTTTTAGGAATTAGTTACCCCGGGGAGGAAAATAAATAAATAAGTGGCCGCCCCTTCCTGTAACCCGATCACCCTGGGTGCTTCCTGTCAGCCCTGCACACAGCGTGATCCATCCCGGGCTGTGTGGCAACCGCGTGGTGGCTCTGAGGTTTGTCATCTGCATAATCCTTCCACCGGGCTGTTCTCAGGGCAAGCAAGGCCCAGAGCGCAGGGCCCCCCGTTTGCCCCGAGGGGCACTCGAGGAGCTGGGAAGAGGCGGGAAAACGCCTCTTTGTACCGAAAGACCCCATAGGTTTGCTTTGAAGAGCTGAGAGCCTGGTGTTTGGCTTTCTGGAGGAAATGCCCCCCTTCTGGACGACCGACTTGAAAGCAGATGTGTGCTCGTGCTGAAGGATTCTGCAGAGCGCGGCACTTCCAGGCAGAGAGCGTTTAAGATGTCAATCAGTGCCGTTTGAGACCGCTCCGCCTGTCACAGCTGGGTGACACCAGGGCCAAGTCGGGGAGTCTTGAGAGAATGGGGGACGCTGTTGACATCAGAGTGCGCTTGTTTGTGAAACACAGTCAATCACAAATGGTATCTTCTGCAAAGGATCCTATTTATTGTCATATATTTTTAAGCACTTATCTGGCAGGTTTATTTGGTATGCGCACCCAGAACAAAGAAAGGCGTGTGGCGTAGAGCCTCACATTTCAGACTGCATGGCTTGCGCGCGCGCACACGCACACGCGCGCGCGCACACACACACACACACACACACGGGGCCACCTGGGATCGAACTAAAACACAGGTTCTGATCCAGGAGACTTGGGCCGGGCCTAAGATGCCGCTCAAGTTCCCCGGTGAGGCTGAGGCTCGTATTCCTTACCCTGGTCTGAGTAACAAGAGTTTACATTAATACGTACATTGATAGGCAATAAATTGACAGGTAATTAAGTCGATAGACAAAAGATACATCATTGTTACTGGACTGGGTCCGCACGGACAAAATAAAGATTTGAATGATGCGTTCAGCCATTTCTGATAAAACACCTTGTCCATCTGTGGGTGATTTTTCTTTCTAGCAGTACGAAATCATCTATCTGCTCACTCATTCATTCATTCATTCATTCATTCATTCAGCACTATTTACAAAGTGTCCTGTGTGTAGCAGTCAACTACTTGCTAAGATACTGGCAAGGTCTCTGACCTCCAGACCAAGCGTAAGGAGACGGGGTGTGGGGGGTTCAGTATCTACAGATGTATCAGTTGCCACGTGAGCAGCACCCCTTGAATGGCAGTGGTTTGAAACAGCGACAGGGGTTGGTGGGGTTTAGCAGGTGGTGGCTCACGTCTGCCCAGAGTGCAAAGGCCGACTCCGCCTGGCCTTGTCCCCTTCAGACTCAGGATGGGCAGGAGCACAATCCATGAGCTCACACCAGCCACAGGCCAGACTCCCTCTGGTGACAGAGGGGACCTCACAAGCCAGGACGGCAGGAAGCAGCCACCACTGGGGGCATCGTCTGAGACTGGCAGCCACAACATAAAATGGCCAAGATGGAGAAAACAAAATTAAGGACTGCAGCGACCCAGAGAAGACTCTGCACACGCTCTATTTTTAGGGAGCAGCCTTCAGCTACGAGATAGGGCAAAGGAGTCGTTGACGGCAGTTATATACTTATTTCTTTCATTATTAAAGTTAAGTAAATGTTTATCAAAATAAATCAGAAAATAATGAAAAGTACAAAATGTCACGCGTAAAAAATTAATAAATGGGTAACCATTTTAAACGGCCCTTTATCTTGATAAAAGCCACATAGCATCAAAGAGTAAGATCTGAAACAAAAAAGCTAAAGGCCACACAGAAAATTATATGTTATGGGGAAAAGGGTCCTCTTAAAAGCATAAGATGACAATATATCAAGCATCTACGTGGGTTTTAAATAACGTGCTTCACGCTCACAGCGGGGCTGAGAAAGGAATTCCTCCGCTTGTCACAAATCACCCACAATCCCACCGGGCTTCACTCAACGGTCCGATGCAATAATGCGAACATTCATACCCCAAAGTCCTTTTCCACGGCATGCCACGGCCCCGGAAGAAAACGCCAACGATTAGCAGAAAGAGGCTGACTCGATTTTCTGGGAGTTAACGTTTGTTTGGAAAGTGATCAATAAACCTTGTATGAAAGGAAAAATTGACATCTGCATTATCAAAAGAGAATGACTGCCTGAGAAGCCGTTTCTGTCTCTCCGAGTTTAAACCCAGATGAGAAGAAAAAAATACAAGAGAACGAACGTCTTGTAGGCCTGCGTCTGTGACAGGCAGGCACCAATCATCTGTTCAGCTTCCGACGCTGAGACACAGTGGCCTCACACCGTGAGATGCCCACGGCCGCTTGTTTTCTCCTTTATGTGCGGTGCATTTCTTCGCTTTTTCTTCCCTTCCTTGGCCCTTCTGTCTCTAGCCACCTACATGCTATTTTCCGGGCAGTTTTCCAGGCCTCACGTCCCTTGCTATTCTTTACTCTGGTTGTTGTCCTAAGAAAGTAGTAGGGTAGCATTATTAAAATATCATTATCTTCTATGGGGGAAAAGTCCTACGATGCTTTTATTTAATTATCCTCTAACGAGGCCACCTGGAAAGGTGCCCACAGGACCTGTTCGGATGATGGGAAAACACCCGAATCTGGGTAAGACCCAGCCTCACTCACACTTTTGGGGTGTGCTGGGACCATCCTGTCATTTTTCATGGGGGGGGGACTCCTGCTGTCCTAACTGACATCGGCAGCAGCAGAAATCAGCCGGAGGGATACAAAAGGGAACATTTCTCGCCTGTTCCAAAGCAGGCCAGCCTGAAACACTTACAAGAAAGTTTGTTTTTCGGAAATTTCCAGTCCAATTATGCTCTCCCCAGAGACGTGCATAGTTCAGATAGCATCCAGATAAGCTTCCACGATTTTGGGAACTTCATAAAAAAAATAAATAAATAAATAAAAAATGAGCCACTTTTTGAGGCTTGGCCCTCCCCGGCAAAAATAGTTCTTTGGGGAGAGGCAGCCTCGTCTGGTGGTCTCGGGACAGGGGTTCCGACAGGGAGAGTCTGGGTGTTTTGATTCCGGCTTCCTTTCTCACTTGATGGGTGGCCTGAGGGGTAAAACAAAAGGCAACCTCTGGATGTGAGTGAGACAAAGGGACGAGTAATGCTCAAGCCCACGTTATTTTTGTGCTGATTCAGCTGTCTGCCGGATGTGGCTATAAGGGTCACTACTTTTGAGCCTGAACTGAAGCGTCCACCTGGGGTTGAAGGGCAAGGCGTCGGAGGTGTGCTCACACCCTCGCACGCGCATTCCCGCCCGCCTCGCTCACCTTGAGTGCGGTCCCTGAGGTTCCGAGAACAGCGGAGGCTCTTTGTGGCCTCTGCTCAGCTGCACGTTTACTTTGGGGGACAGGGGGCTGATGTAACTCGCTGATCTACAGCAGTTTCAGAGAGAGCATCATACTGAAGCCATGGCATGTGTAGCAGGGGAGTTATGACAAGGTAGAGGACCGTACTTTTGATTGGGGGGAAAAAATAAAACTACAAGAAATAAAACTACAAGAAATAAAACTATCAGAGAGATACCGTGGAGATGGAATACTGTCTAAGGGCCAACCAGGTACTGAGTTCTCCCTCTGTGAGTAAGCACAGGACTTCTGATCATCAAGGCTGCAGGTGACCGAACCCCAAAGCAAGCTGGTTTAAACAGTAAGTGGAATGTATCACCTGGCACCACTGGAAAGCCCCAGGTGTGGGGAGAGGTCTGATCACAGGCTCACCTCTATTTCTGGGGGACTCCCTGCACCCTGTCTCCTTGGCCTGGTGGCTGGGCCCAGAAACTCTTGGCTTGGCTAACGGTGCAAAAAAAAAAAAAAAAAAAAAATGGCTGCAGCATAGACATCCAGGCACAGCACCATCTGGAAAAAGAGATGGACCCCTGCCTGGTCTCACTCAATGTCATCGGCTTCGCTGAGACTGGATCAATACTCCATCCCTGAATCCATCGTGGTGGCATGATGGTCAAGATTAGGCTGATTGTCTTGGGCTAATTAAGACTTAAACAAGGTTGAACTTGGAGTCAGTTTGACCCACCTGATAGCCGCTACCAACTAGGGAAAAAGAGCCATGGGTGCTGGGGAACCAACCGTGTCCTTCACGATAGGGATGATGGTCCCCTCCTAAATGCTGATACCTTTGTGTGTGTGGTAACATGATCAACCCCGAACCGCACGGTTCGTCTGTGCTAAAGCCAGGAGCTCTCGCCCAGTAACTGATGGCTAGTATCACTTCCGGCACGAGAGCATGTTGTCATATTTTCCACATAATTAGACTTCAACTGTGCTGTTAAGACACATGATGCGCTATAGGCAGTTATTATTATTTTTTTAAATCACTAAAAACAAAAAGAAGCAGTTTGAAGAAAAGAAAGGGGCTTTGAATTTAGACAGACACAGGACTCACGTTCAAGGTCTCTCTCTGGCTGGCTATGAGCCTCATTTTGATCCCCTGTACATGTAATGTTCTCTGCACTGGGGACTAGGGATTCAGTGAGGACATCGGTGCAGGCACCTAGCTGAGTGTAGCGCATGGCGAGTGCTCATTGAATGTCTGTTCCCACCCCTCGTCCTCCCCTGACATTCTGTAATAACAGGGAATATGTATGGAGATGTTAGATTCTTCGCAGAAGTCAGTATCTCCAGAGAGAAATCGGTTCCGCTGTTTCCTATAGCGAGGCTCCCATCAATAAGCAGAAACGGGAACACTTTATCGGGAATTCTCCACTGGGCAGAAACTTTGAGAGTGGGAGGAAGGGAGAGCAGCTCTCCGAGCAGGATCACCTTTCGGTTGGTATAAGCCATGGGGATTCTCCTCATAGGGAGAATTCTCCCCAAGGGAGCTGGAGGATAAACTCTCTATCCATCCAGGTGTCTGGAGAAGGACACATAGCAAAAAGTAAAACCTGAAGCCTTGTCCCCAAGAAAATGCCAAAATTCAGGCGACACCCTTATGAGGTCTGAAAAATGGACGGGCCAAGTACTGGCCAAATCAGCTACTCGGTTGGCCCCGGATTCCCCCTTTATCTGTCATTTACGGAATTCATACCAATCCAAGGATGGTTTGGGGTCGGAATTTGCATGAAAACAGCATATAATGCTAGCTGCCCCCCAACAACACCCTCGGGCAGAGCCACTGTTGCTAGGAGAGCCCTACTGTGCTGGCAGGAAGAAAGTCAGCTTGGGGTAAGCTCCAGTCTGTTTGCCGAGAGCCCGTCTGGATGGAGCAGGCACCCTGGCGGACCCACCATCACCCTCCAGACCTGGAGCCTTTACCCGAGGCAGGCGTGAAGGCAATGAATCTGAACTTCAGGTTGATGCCCCCCTCCCCGCCCCGTGACAAGTTCAAAGGCTAAATTCCATTTCTCTACCTGAGCCAGGCTTTGTAGCATCCCCAGCATCATATGTATGGACTTTGCTCGGGAAGTAAAGACAAACACGGGCTTGGCAGAAATGGCATAAATAATCAATCCTTCATATCTTTATACAGAAGCCACGTGCAGCTCACGGATGATTGCTTCATACTTGATTTCTTTGCTTTTCCAAGAAATTCTGATAGATATAGTGGGGTGGGTTTGACACCATCTGGGAATGTCCCTCAAATATATCTTGAAAAATAATCAGCCCAACTCAGGTCTGGCTGATGTGAAGGGAAAGCAGAAAGGAAATCTAAGGAGAATCTTCAGAGCACATAAGGATTGTCTTTGTATAATTCCCATTTGATCAGTTTCCCAAATGTCATAACATGTGCGTATCACATTACGGGTTCGTGACAGAAAGCCTTGTACTGGGAACTGGACACATTTTATGGGATGAAGCTCTTGGTGAGGTTTCCAGTCTCGGCGCACAATCCCCAGACACCAAATTTTCTTGGGACTC
The DNA here is from genome assembly GCA_004027375.1 of Macroglossus sobrinus. Classification (NCBI taxonomy): domain Eukaryota; kingdom Metazoa; phylum Chordata; class Mammalia; order Chiroptera; family Pteropodidae; genus Macroglossus; species Macroglossus sobrinus. Next base: position 77,455 of record PVKZ01002167.1, on the reverse strand, counting down.
ATTCAAAACTTCTCAGCGACGCGTGAGAAACAGCAAGTCCCACCAAGATCGGTGAACTTTCCACGTTTGTAGAACACACATTTTCACAGCAATATGCTATTCCTCTTATTAATTCTGCCTTCCACAGATGGCTTCGTTATGTGTACTTAATTTTAGTGCTTGGGCTAACACACGCTGACGGTGTGTAAGACATACTCAAGACTCCTTACACGAGAAGCAGAGACCGTGTGATGGTGTTGGAGAACCTGCTGGGAGCACATCTATTCGAAATGGCCGAGGGAAGAAAATCCCCTCGAAGGCCCTGAGTGTGTGTCTCCTCATTCGTGGGGAGGCGGGGAGTTCGTGGGGGGAAGAGGGTGCTAATCAGTGAGGCTGTGATATACCACAGCGGTCCCAGGGATCCTATTTTTCGCACGATAATTGCCACATGTTGACGGCGCAGATGTCCAAACACATGGGAACACTTCTCTTTCCGCAAGACAAATGAAGATTTTCACTTTGTTTGGTAAACGTGTCAAGGCTCGTCACTTAGCCATGTGCCAGATATTAGGATGTTTACCAGACCTGCCTTTCTGCTCTCTGGTCATGGAGCTCTACGTTTTCAACAACATGGCAGTGATGACACCGATGTTTCCTGCATTCAAACTGCAGGCAGCGCATCAGTGGTAAAAATACAAGAGAATAAGAAAGTCTGTCATGTAGCTGCCAGCCAATGACATGCCATGCTCCTGTCTTTGTGTCCCGTGACAGTGACCAGGTAGAATAACCTCGTCCAATGACCTGGCAGGTGGATCTCCAAGCTTTTCATTATAGATCAGGCCACAATGCAACTTCCAAACGTGACAGAACCGAACAGAATATCAAACCTTCTCTTGTGATATACAAGTAAGAAATATGTTCCGATGACACGGTGGAAACAAGTCACGAACAAGCTCAGAACCAGCACACTGGTTAAACCTCGGGACAAAACAAAACCTTTCAGGAAGATGCAGAGGTTGCCTCTCGGCTTCGGTGGCAAGCCACCAACACTCAACTGGCAGAACAGGACTCAGACTGTTGGGGACACCCTCTTTCTGGGCCAGAAACTGAGCCAATCTGAGTGTCAGTGACTCCTCCAAAACACAATCAATTCACAAAAACTATGCTTCCTACAAGAACAGTAAAATGCAATCACTGGTTATGGATTGTTGACTTCTTAGTACGGTTTCGGCTTAACATTTAGGAAAATTCAAGTTAGAGTAAGAGCAGGCTTTCTGCTCCCTCAGCTGTATGAGAAAACATTCTCTTTTTCTCATAAAAAAGAGAATGTTCTGGAAATCTCTCTGGATCTAGGATACTCTCACTCTATGCGTTGTCCTAGCAATGTTTAACTTTGTAGAAATCAAATAGAATTTTTTTTTAACTTATGGAAAGGGGAGAAGTTTTGTAGGCTGGAGAAAATAACACTGCCCCATACTGTTCCATAATAATTTTCAGCACGCACAAATTTTTTTCCCAACCGGACTAAAATCTACAAAGGCAGAGGACTCCTTTTGGATTTCTTATGTCTCCTTATAGTCATACGAGGCATATAGTTGATAACTCTTTAATCACCAACTGCTGGAATAAGGACACCATTGTTGTTAAGCACAGTAGGCCCATTATTTAACACAGCACCTAGAAGGATGCGGAAACTAAACTGTTTGTTGAATGAATAAATGGCTGAGGTTCCTCAGGCCAGTCTGCAGAGGGCTCGGTGCTGGTGGCAAACACAAAGCATTCCTGGAGGCTGCAGAAAGCTGGGCATCTTCTGGAGAGCCATGTGTGAAGGCCTGCCAGCATCTCTCTCACTCAGGTAACAGTCACCTGGGCAATGCTGCTCAGTGGCATGAGCTTGGTGAGCGTCTTTAAACATTCAGGAAAATTCTCATAATTTTACACTTACTGGAAGATGCATAAGCACTTCTAGCTTTAGAAAACAGCACTTCCCATTACTTTATTTAAAAAGTCAGCTTGGAGGAATGGAATTCAAAAACCAGACCAAAGGAATACGACACCACAAATGACCGCATGCCAAAACACTGCTTCGTGCAATGAGGCAAGGGTTTTAGGATAACTAATGACAATGAATCATTCCTAAATACTTGGAAAGTATGTTCTCACTCCTAAAGAGAAAACTAATTTTCTCTGTATGTGCCACTTTGATGTCAAAGGAAATATCCGAAGGGTGACAGAAGGAGCAATCAGCGATTTCTAGAAAAAGAGTCCCCGGAAAGAAGACAACTTACTAAAAGACTTTTAAATTAGTGTATAGTGGAAATGGATAGAGCTAAGATTCAAAAATCAATTATTTTAATTCAATTCTTTTTATCCTCATCCCACATCTATTCTTTATATAGAGATTGTTTTCCCCTTCAAAAGCTAAATATACAAATACTCAACACACGGGCAGAGGCTCCTTGAGGAGGGGTGAACACCTGCACTAGGTGTCCCAGATGACAATGGGACATTCTTGTTGGCAGATGTAAATTCTCTGATTCTAAAGCAGATACAGATTTTTTTTTTTTGTAGATTTGTACTACCACGAAAGGCTGCTAGGGAATATGGTGACACTCTTAGTTATTGGGGGGTGGGGGCAACAATGATTCATTTTGTTGGATTTCCTGTCATCAGATGTGTTCTTTGCCAAAGTTTTGAGGAAGGATGGAGTGATGGAGACAAAGAATTCGAACACTCCTTTGAATGCGTGTAAGAATAATAAATATGTCTTTCTTCTTCTTAACTGAACAGACATCGTAAACCAATGAACGCTTCAACTGTCCCACAACAAACATCACAACTGCCATCTTAACAAACTGCCACCCTAACGATGACCTTCTAGAGACTAAAGGACTGTTTATCGTGGTTTTCCTGATAGTGTCTACACCATTTCACGAGGTTCATGTAGCTCTTATTCCTTAAAAGCTTCGCAGGCTATTCTACAGAGGAGTTTCATCAACCAAGAGGGTCTATTTTTATACTTCAATACATGTAATTTTCTCACATTGGGACTTTGTGGCAAAAAAACTAAAACCCTTGCATCACATTTGTTGAAAGATTTGCCTTTTTGTTTCTTCAGTTCAAAATAGCCATATGAAATCTCCATGGAAACCATAAAGATGTCCCTCTCTGGTCTATCCACATTTGGATGATGCCCCTTTGTGCATACAGTTGGGGGTGGGGTATGGATGGTGTAAAAAGCCTTCGCTCTCTTTTATCAGATGAAGGACATAAAGAAGTCCAGGCAACATCCCAGCACGAAAGCCTGCCTTGTCCGGACGCTGGGGCCGGAGACCTAGAGAGTCACCTGAGCCTGGATCGTTCCTGAGTGCTGCTGCAGAGCTGACCTGAGCCACAGCCAACGCTGGGTCTTACAGAAGCAAAGTCCGAGGGCTGAGGGTCTAACAGGATCCAGCCATACAAAGCAGGCTCAGAGCTCACTCTCAAGGTAACTGAATAAAGGGATAAAGTCAGCAGTCCAGATCTTAATTCTTTAAAATTTAAAAGCTAATTTTGTGTCTTTTAGTCAATTTCCTGCACAGGAAGGAAAAATTTATTAACTGCCTTCTGGTCTTAAATGGAGTGATAATGGGTATAAGTACAACAACCCAACAGGTGCCCAAGAGATATATGGAGGCATTATGTCAATTTTAATCATAATGTCTTGCAAATGCATTTGTACAGTGATAGCTTCTTCGCCTTTGAATTTATTTGGGGAAACTATTTCACTCAAAATAATAAAATGGCTCTTACATAGTATTATAAAAAAACAAAACAAAACAATCTTATTTATGAATTCTCTAATGTTATTGCACAGTTCTAAGTAACAGATTATTCAGCTTTAAAAAAAAATAATAATAATAATGACCAATTCAGGTGAGGGTCTGAATAAGGCTTAGGGAGAAGTTTTCTGATTCAGAGTTCCAGATTACAGCTCAAAACCCTGAGCATTTATATAAAATGCACTCACATGCCCTACAAGAACTTAGAAGAAATAGCTTCTTTTCAGCAGAAAGATGAAGGGTCACCATTTTACAGACGACATTCTGCTTCTGGTCCTTGTCATTTCTGTAGAAATTTTGCCTGACTCAACTGTCAATAGGAACAAAACACATAAAGCCACAAGTTGTATAAAAACTCATAAAAAAACAAAGGCTGATAATTAATGCCACTCTCGATAAACTTGTTTAGATTAAGGTGTTCCCTTGCCATGGATCAGATGCCACTTAGAAGAACAAGAGATTTATTCCTGAAGGAATGTTGTTTCAACCCTCACAGCAGAGTCATGTGCTGTCTGCAGAAGGAGTCGTCTCACTGCTACCCACACCCTCGACCCCACTCCTGGTCGTTTTTCTGTACAGGTCACTGAACCCCATCTTCTCCTTCCTAATGGAAAGAAAGATGACCTCAGATGGGAACCAGCAGACATCCGAGGAATCCTGTTTTCCTAGAGATTTACGATGGGAGGAGGAGGAGGAGAAGCTTTTTATTCTTTTTGGTTGTTCTCCCAAGACTTCTTTGAGTATTCGGATTTATCTCAGTTTCCCTACTGAACAGTCAACTCTTATTCTTTGTTTATTTTAATGAACAAGAAGAGACAGAGAGCACTCACAATGAAAACTTCATGACGGGTTGCAGCTGGAGTTTTAGTCCTGAGCAGAGAAGAACATGAAAGATGTCATAAAATTTTAAAGTCATGGAAAGATTAGGAATGTGGACATTTCAGGACTAAAGACCCGCTTTGATCAATGTCCACACGTCCTCTATCCAGGCCACCGCGGAGAGACGTGGGGAGGACAAAGGGTGGGGAGTTTTTAGGTCATGCTGTACATCCCTAAAGACCTAGAGGCTCATTTACAATTCTTCCTCCGACAAGAACATGGTATCATCGCCGACGCCAACAATGCCAACCATTCTAAAATATCTTACACGGCCACACACACAGCTCGCAGGAAATGACACACAACTGTCAGGACACATTCACACTGAGTGTGATGATCACAGTGGACATCCTGTCACAGACATGTCTCTTCTCCAACACAGTTTCGGGGAATTTTTAATGCTCTTAAGTTTGGAAATATACTCTATTTAAGTATGAAATGTTAACTCCTGTGAGAAAATGTCCCCCTGATGTATAATAGGATAAGCTAGAATTCTGGAACTCCAGGTTCTGAAATTTAAATTATTACAAAGGAATTCTAATGTGCACTAAAGATACGAGTCTTTAATTTGAATCTGAATTATAAATATTCTGCTGCCTTATCCATAATACTTTTGGTGTCATTTCCTAAACTTTACCTAACTTCATCATTCTCACTGTGGAGCTGTGCATTTCCCATCTAAGAAAAGCTAAGTTTCAACTATTAAAACACTAAAGAAAACACATACACCTACACACACGCACACACAAAGAACAATTGTTAATCTTTAGTGAGAGAACTAAACATTCTAATTTCTAACTCAACTAAGTATAAAACAGCAAGCTTACAATGGAAAGAAATTCACTCAAGTAGGAGGAATTTGAGAATAACCATGTAGTATAAATTCCATCCACACACGTAGACATTGCCACACGGATTTAAATAATCTGGCTTCAAATGGACCATAAACTTTAAATTACTTTCCACACTAATAATATAAGGCCAAGAAACAAAACAAAACAAAGCAAAACAAAACAGCTAACCTTGGTTAAAATAATACTGGTACCCTCTAAAGAAAAACACAAAAGTAGTAGTAGTAGTAGTAGTTGTTAATTTAACGGCTGCCCTGGGTTTTCATAAATATGTCACTTCCACCAGTAAGAATTTCACTAGCTTCTAATTCCCCAGAGCTCAGACACAGGAGATGTGGGAGTGGCATCGTGGCCATCCACCTACATGCGTCTCAAACTGTCACTCACGCGATATAAAGTTGGCGTAAGACTTTTATTTATGAGGACACAAAAACATGAGTAGGGAGGACCCAGTGAAGGCTCCACTATTCTTTTGAATTTTTATCAAAAGATGTGATCAAACTTTTCACACCTGTCAACCTCTCACTCTATTTGGGTACCCATTTATATCCAACGACAAACAATTACATCATTTTATAACATTACAAAGGCAATATGTCATCATATGAGGAGAAATAGAACATACAAAGAAATGAAAGACAGAAAGAAAAGAAAAAGGAGGAAAGACAAAGGAGGAAAAAAAACATTCGACTTCTTTTCTCATAAAAATTTGTATGTGTGTAGAATTATATCCTCACCACACAAATGCGAAGCCATATTATGCATATAGTTTTACAACTATTCTTTCACGTGCTATTATAGCATGGATAACTTTTCATGATCTTTAATGTACTTTTAGACAGTATTTTTTTTATATTTGGAAATATTTCACTATGTAAGACTATATTTTCTTCAACGAATCTAATATTTCTATAAATCTAAGTTGATTTCAAACGATTGCTATATTATATATTATTGCAATTGTTATCCTTGAACTTATGGCTTAGTGATTATCCATTTTTCCTCTCATAGGATAAATTCTCCAAACTGAAATATCTATATATAAGGATGCTGTCCTTCTGAGGGCCTGTATCACTTACTCTATTAATTAATGCCAATCTCAAAAAGTGAAAATTATAACAAATTATTTTAATTCATACTTTCTAACCTGCAAAATTACATCTATACTCATAAATGTCCTGACCAATTTCCTATCAAGGTGCTGGTCATTTTCTTACTAAATTTTAAGACCATTTCATTTATAAAGGATATTATCTTCTGATGAGCCAAATAAAATGTTTTTATTTGCCTTGTGTTTGCTTGCAGTGATCTTTTAATGCTCAACTTGTTTTTTTTCTAACGTAAAGCCATTGATCACTGTTTCTTTGGTGTTTTGCTTGGACAGCATTCCCTTTGTAATAAATGTAAACATTCATCGAAGGCTTGCTCGTTAATCGAATTAAAATAATTATTCATTTATGTCTTCCCTGGTTTTTCTTCTCTTCATTTAAATTTAATATATCTGGAGTTTATTTTAGTAAATGATGTAAGGGAGGAATCTAACTTTTATTTTTGACCAACTATATATCTTTAAGTTCAACAGGATTTAGTGACTATTTTAATCCTTCTCGTTTGATTTAAAATGTCACCTTTATAATGTGCATTTTAACAACAATATGCAAAACAATCAATTCATACATGAAATTCTGTGACTACAGAAGATATTGTTGATGCCACATTTAAAAAATGTATGTATATATTTGCTCCTTCCATGAATTATACAGTCTTAGGGAAATTCTTTTGTATCAATTAGAAAGTTAAACTTCCTTTTATAATTTAAAGTTGTATCCCCAACTCTGATACAAATAACACTGAGTAGCATTTTTATTGTAAAAATTATAACTACAATCAGTGGCATCAACTTTGACCCACTCATTCCAATGGTACTCAAACCAGTGAAAATATTGTACATTTGTGTTGCATTTCAAGGTATTAAAAACCCATAGTATGAATACTATCAGCTTGAATGCAATTTACAAACCTTATTGTATGTGTGTGAAAATACAAAAACACTTTATCTCACATGAAGAATTAGTGTTCCCGTCAGGAACTATTTAAATTAAGATTTCTTGGTTTACAACTTGGCAAAATCGCCTCTGAAATCCATTTTTTTTTTTTTTTGAAGCTCTATAAATCAACAGAGCTTAGCAGAGCACGATTTGGTTGTTGTCACTGGATGTGAAAATATTTAGATCTGGCCTGGCAGTGTTTTCCAGGCATGCCAAGTAAAAGCAACTGCCTAGATATTAAATTCTGGGGGGAAAAATCAAAGACCGTAAAAGCAGGGTGGGGGATGAAGTATGATTCTTCCACAGGAGGTTGAATGCTGAAATCAATGATGGGCAGATTCTCTAGAATGTGCTCAGCTACTCCGTTTTAAAAATATAAATATGAAGACAGTGAAAAACTTCTTAATAACATGTGTACATAAGAGAACCAGCTTTCTTAATAACAACTCGGTTGACATAGAAAATATTTAGAATTTTCCTTTTACCACCTAACTTTTCTATACAGTCAACTACATTTATTTTTGGGGAAGAATAGCTTGTTTGCTTACTTAGATAAGAACTGTCTCTAGATATAAACCTGCTTACATTGATGCTTCTGACCAAGCATCCTTTAAAGAGTAAAAAAGAGTAAGAATAGGCTTATTCTTGGGGTAGATGACTACATTTTTCCCATCTGTTTCATCACAATAGAAAAGCAAAGCTTTCACTTCCCCATCCCCTATTTTATAAGTCAATTCTGTCCTTTCCAATTAGAACCACATTAACTTGTGATATATTTCAATAAAATCCCTTGGTAAAAGAACCCACGGAATGCACAGTTGAAGAGGTAAAAAGCAAGAATTAAAGGCCCCTCACCCCCACCACAGAGTCCTCATCTCAGTTGTGTCCCCCGGAATGTGAGGTGCCAGGAGATTTAATCTCCCTAGGCCTCAGTTTCTCCATCTGTAAAAGGAGAGTTTAAAAAAGGCACCTGTTTGATAAGGTTGTTGTGAGACATAAAAGAAGTGACTCTACAAAAGCACTTGAAATAGTACCTGGTACCTCATACATTCTAGAACAGGTAGAATTGTTACTGTTTTTACACTGTGCATCTCAAGGCTTTGAATGCTAATTTTTTTTTTTTTTTTGAAAGCCCTTTCAGGGTTTGAAAAGAACAGCACCAATGTAACCAGACTTTGCTGTTTGATTGGAACAGAAAATAAAAGAGCTTTAAGAACATGGCAGAAGCTGAGGAGCCAAGCAAGGCTGATTTCATGGCGGGGACACAAGCCCTCACGCCCCTCTGATGCCGTTTCAGGCTAAGCAGAGCCAGCAAGTCATCGCACCCTCGAATAACTGAAATAAAGTCCTAAATGTGACTTTACGGGCAATGTAAAAATGGAAAATTTTCATTTTTTCCTTTTCTTAAAATAATCCTGAAGAAAAATAAAGCAACTGGGCCATACTTTATTCTTATTTAACCCAAAGATTAGCACGGTGGGTTGCTGGTTTTCTTCCACTTTTTTTTTTTTTTAATTTTCCATTAAGCAAGTTCTTTTAAAACAAATTTGAACTTTTCCCATCCCAGTGATTCCCACGGACACTTGGCAAAGAATCTTGGATAACTTGCAAATCTGGGATTTTTTCCAGGCATGAGTAACTTGTTAAAAAGCCACTATTTCCTTAATACTAACAGTAAATAGAGTTCACATCCACATAAATCCTCGGTGGCCCATTGGGGAAAGTTTTTATGTGGATGTGTGTATTTGTGTGTGTGTGAGTGTGTATGTCTGTATGGAATTTTTTTTTTTATTCATAAAACACTTGGCTCTCAGCATGTCTGTTTATATTCCACTTCTTAAAAATAAATACACACGTTTATGCCAGTTGAGGTTAAAAGTTATCCTTTTTCCATTCCCTGCTGTGTGCCAATGATTTTCATGATGGATAGATTTAGAATGCCTAGCTAGAATTCTTGAAGAGTGTTTTTCTTCTATTTATTCTATTATATATATATACATAAAGAGGATAAAACTTAATTACCATGTAATTAAAATACATGGTTTCATGAAATTGAATTTTATTGAGAAAGCTCAAATAAATATTTTCAAGACTTACAGGGAAAGCTAAATGTTTAATTTTAAATTCAAATAGCAGTCAGTTGTGTGTGAGAGAGAGAGAGTGTGAATGTGTGTGAGTGTGTGTGAGTGTGTGTGAATGTGTGTGAGTGTGTATGTGTACGTGCATACACACAGGGATGGGGTAGGTTACTGTGATAATCTTTGGTAGTTAGTACTCTTGAGTATAAATTGTCTACTATTTATTAGAGGACTTTTTCCAAATACAAGGATTTTTGAAGGATATGTACTCTAAAGTTATCATTACTGAGACTTGTTCTGTGATGTGTTTCATGAGGCTGGAATAGGTTTTGTGAGACTTTCTGAATTCACACTGTGACACCGCAGTGGGCCCGGGTCCGGGACCCGTGAGGGGCATCTCTGCCCACCATCATTTCACGGGGATGTGTGTCTGTACCAGATTCCCTTTATCTGGGTGACAAACAAATTCCTCCTGTCTTTGCAGTGCTGTGCAAGGTATATTTTGATAGTAAGCAGTCCCAAGGGATATCTTGCATTTCCTGCTTCTGGTCAGATGTTCGGTAAGAATAACTTTTCTACATATGTTTTTACATTTTTGAGCACAATCCCAGCTGGAATCAGGAAGTTTGTAGGCAGCATGGAAATGGAAAATAATTGAAAGTCACAGCAGCACTTTTTTTGACTTTCAAAAATATTTAATTTTCTGGTAGTCCTGAATGGGGGGGAAAAAACCCTATACTATTATCTGCTTAAAAGTATGCTATCACTTCAGTTCCTTATTCAAGATACATTTTTAAGGATAAACAGGTACAGTTATATGGGAACAGGAGAATTTCCAAGATCAGATAATCAGTCACAGGGAGATATGAGACTGGGACTTTGAAAATTCTTAATTGGGGGCTTACTTGAAGTAACATTAGGCATTATCACCAGCCTCGGTCACTTCTGAGACAATAAAAAACATACCATAACTTCTCCAATAAATGCACTTAAACAAAACAGAAATAAATAACTCAGTCATCTTCAAAAAGATGAGTTTTAAACATTGTTTTGTTAAGCCGTTCTAAAAAAAAAAAACTCAGTTTTCTGAGGTTTGTTTTGCTTATCTACCAAATGGTGTCATAACTGAACACGGGGTGTCTACTAGGATCACTTTAAGACGTGTGAAGGGCTTAGGTGGTGTCTGGCCCCTAATATGTGCTAAAAAATGTGTACCCCTTTGCTGATTCCTTTCCGTTTTTTTCTCCCCTCTCCCCAACATGTCGATGTGACACTTTTCAACAAGCTGGGATTTTTAGAGACATAACTGCACCCATCAGTTACACCAACTCCTGGGCTAGACTGAATTCTGTAGGACTGTAAGATCCAGATGAAACAGGAACAGCCACAGTTCAGGTGGCCTGATCATTCGTGCATCCCTAGGATGTATGTGGATGTGAGCTTCATCACTATTCTCATTATTTCCATGTTTTATTACATTTAGACAAACTGCTTAAGCACGTTATTGTTTGTTTTGTTCTGTTTTCTGTCTTTTTCGAGATACCTTTTTCTATGAAAATTCCAAGATGTTTCTTTTTTTTTCTGTATGAAACACACAGAAGAAAACCCAATACGTACCTACAATCAATTACAGTTCAGGCTTTTCGCATACCTCATCCCATTTAGGTATTTCTAATACCCCTTTCGCAGGATGGTGGGCTGAGGGGTTAACATTTCAGTGAAGACTAGAAGGTGGTGGATTAAAACTCAAGTCACTGAGGTCATAGCCACATACCAAGTGCCAGCTGAGTGCCAGCCGCCCGACTCTTGCCCATGAGGAGCTTGTTTATCTAGTTGACCAAGACTTTAGCTTCAGAACCCATGTTTTAGGAAGGAAGGAGGAAGAGAGATGAGAGACAAACACTTATTTGGCACCAACCATGTGCAAAGCTTTAGACAAGCATTCATTTTTTCATTATGTTGAGGTTGAGCTCATCAGGATATGATGACAGAAATGAAAGACGGTCCCGTGAAGTGCATCACCTGGCTGGGGAAAGACACCTGACAGTATTGAGGACATGGGGCTTAAGAGCAGTGGCACGGGGCCGGGAGGCTGCACACCCTAAATCTAGCACTTGAACTTTCAAGATTTTCATAAATAAATGGTACCTGGTATTAGATAAAGGCTTGCTTCTTTCTAAAATAGCTTTCTTTTGTGATACCATGTCCCACACACTCACAACACCCGTTAGAATAACGTATATATTTTCCCAAATAAGTAATGGGGGGAGGCTGGATAAAGGTGGAGACTGAATATAAACTTCAAAGAATACTTCAGTGAAACAAAGATTCATCTACTAGGTTTCAAGAACTGGAACACAACTGTAATTAATTAAAAACTATTTTTGGCGAATGAGTGCGGCCACTGTGCATTTTTAGTCTCTTGTGCTATCTTGATATCCAATATGTTATCTCAAAACTATTTTAAAACTATGTATTATTATAAAAAAAAAAAAAAAGGAGAGAGATCCAGCTCGGGCACTCATGAGGTTAGCATGGACGAGAATACAGTTTTATCCTCAGCAGACGCCCCACATAAGCATGGCAATTTAATTCTGTTTAATGTTGTCCTTGGCATCCTCGCCTTCTCCTGTCACAGCAAATCAACCTGAGTGCTAATTTTTGAAGCAAAAGCTCTGTGATCATTTCCCTCATGATTTGATCCAGATCTAACCTCGGGCCTTTGGAGGTTCAAGGTCAATGACCCGATTTATTCTGCCGTCAGCCTCTGCATCAGTAACCATTGTTATTCTTTACAACCTACGTGATTATTCCCTGGGTGTGTAGTGCCACCACATTTTGGGGGCAGCTGAAGGTGATTTCGAATTGCAATTTGGAGCAACCTGGCAAGAGGTTGTGGACACCCCTGCCTTCGGTAAATAGAGGTTAGAGGGTTTTGAGTATCGTCTATCTCTATGAGCAGATGCCGACAACTAAGAAATTATTTGCCTTTCTCCAATGAGACGAAGCTTGCTCATCGGCATCCTTGCCAATCGTAAGAGAGTTTTACGAAGAAATCCTGGAATTTAGGTACCCTGAGAAAACCTATAAAGAAAATAAAGACATGAGTCTCTAGTCAGTGTTCTCAGAGATGAATAAACACACCTGACCTCAAATCTGGGGGCCCTATTTCACTTATTATTATTTTTTTTTAGACAATCATGTCTTTTAGTCTCCTTCACGAATTGCAGTTAATGCAATTTGTGACTTTGCCTCTATGTTTTAAATAATTTTCCGTCCCCAGTGTCCCACCGGCGTGCCTGCAGGGAGCAGTGGGCACGTGGAAGGGGCCGCCCTTAAGTAAAGGACAGATCCCAGGGATGGGGCCCCCACGCGGGGAGCTGCTGCTCAAGGGGTTCTCCTGTCCCAGGAGGCACTAAACTGGGTTTCTGTGTCAAAGATGCTGAATGAAATCGGGGGTGGAATTGTTAAAATTGGAAATGACCTATTTAACTAAATGTGCATCCCCGTGATTGGTATAAATACATCCAACTTTCTAATTTTCTCATCAGAATGAACTTGTCGGACACTTTGATGCCCAGGCTCTTTTTAGCAGTGTCATGAAGAAAAACAGAATCTGTAGGGTTGGTCTTCAGAATTCTTTAGAAGCTTTCTGATTCCTCGTTCTCGCTCTCAATAATAACAATACAAAGATGGCTTAAACCCCGCTGAAGCTTAGGGGAGAAAAAATAATGGGATGGGGGTTGCTAACAGGAATAATAGAGAAGATTTAGTACACTAAGACAATTTATTCTGGCTCCATTGCAGATTAGAAACAGAACACATAGTTATCTGATCATTACAATATAATCTTGGAGTGTACTTTTCCCAGATTTCATTGCTATGGATACATACTTTGATCTTTCAGAAAATTACCTACTTAGAAAATTATCTTATAATTTATATTTCACCCTTCCTAAATCATTCAGTTATCAGCTACAAATCTAAAGAAAACCCTAAAAGTTATTACCAAGGAAGGTTAGCCAGTATTCCCCACACGTAATGATTATGCATTTATTAATGGGACATTAGTATATCTTGGTGTCCATTTATTTGTTGCTGTAAGGCTCATATTTTCTAATGCCCTAAAAACAGAAATCTGTAAATTAGGCAGTTTCACTGAGCAAAATCAGCCTGGAAGCCACCGTAACAACCTAATCAGAGACTTATTACCTCTAGATGCAGATATTTCGGTTAGAGGCCCCGAACCTCTATTCAAAGGGATTCTGCATTTAGAGCATAAAATCTGTAACTTCCATTTTTTACTTGACTATGAACAAATACATGTTTTACCTAAAATTCCATCAGACTTGGCATGGCTATCACATAGGTTTTGTTTTTGTTTTTTAAGAATAGTTTGTTTGTAGAAAATCGCATTACTTTCCTCTTTTTGGATATGTGACCTTTAAGAAAAGGTTGTTTTGTACATTTTAGACATCGAACATCGAGAACATTGCGTTAACAGTCAAATGACATGCTTACTGCCAAATGCACGAATACTCACTCACACCCATCTCGATCTCCAAGGCCCCCTGGCAGAGCTCCTCATGCTAGCACGGCCTCCGTGAAGAAGCCTCCTCCAGAGGCCACCCGCCTCTCTGCCACTCACAGCTTTCTGATTCCAGCTAGCTCGGCACCCATACTGGCTGGCTGACCCACGGCCCCAAACCCTGCTGTCCTCAGTTGGCAAGAGGTTTCTCGGGGACCTTCTGTCCTGGGCAGACTGGCAGCTCTGGCCACTGGGGCTATTTTCCATGATTGTTTTGGACAAAGGTGGGGCTCACGGAAAAGTGGCACCATATGCTAGTGTATAACTAATACTAACAGACACACAGATCCTTATAATAAATGTGTAACTACCTTGTTGTACAGAGAGTTTACAGCTTATCGATGCAAAAAGAAATTAATTTTTTTTAAGGTGCACTATTTGGGAAATGTTATGTTATTTTTTATGGATTTTTTTCAGTAAGTTGCAGAGGAATTTGCATAAACATTGATGACTGCTGTATGCACACAATTCTACTTGTTTAACAGGCCTAGTGCTCAATAGGCTTAAGTGAGGATGTGAATAAACAGATTATTTCTGAGCCTCATCTGAAATTATTCCAACTGAATCAATGAAGAGAAGAGTGATGAACAATGATGCTATTTTGTATGATTTTCATCGGTAACCGATGAAGTCAAGTAGAATACTTTCAAGTGGCAACACTGATCTTTGTTTTCACAAAATCAGACAGCTGTAATGCTGTAGTGTGTGTGTGCATGTGTGCGTGTGTCTGTGTGTGTGTCTGTGTGTGTGTGTGTGTGTGCATGCACATGCGCACATGTCTGTTCTTCCTTTCTCTGTGCTGCCCTGTGACTGGGTGGGTCAAATCCATGGCAAGTTCATTTCTGGGCCAGCTCTGCCAAAGTACATGCTGTGAACTGACATCCGCTCGGGCTCAGAGCAGCGGACTCTGATTCAAGTTCTGAGACTGAACTTGTGTGCAATCGCTAGGGCGGGAGGTCCACTCATCCCCACTCAGCAGCCTCATTCATCTCCATCTACTTCGTTTTATCCCTCTCAGGGAATATAGCTCCGCGAGGGATATTTGGATAAAGAAATGCTGTGAAAATCCAAAATACAACCATTCCATGGAAACCAGTGACCACCTAAGTTCTGATTTTAGACAGGTCTGTCTCCGAATTCTTGGTGACAACAACGGCACTTTATAGAAAACAGCAGAGGGCAGATTATTCTATGGGCACTGAACCAAACTATCAAAATCAGAAGAGTCACAGAATTTTGTTAAAGATTATGGCAGGCTGAGATTCCAGAAAATAATCTGTCTTAGACAAAGACTTTCTTCCCGGTATGGGAATTGTGTGCAAGTATTAAATCTCAAAACAAATTAATGCATGCCTATCGCTGGAAATTTTTACAATTCAGCCATTTAAATATCAGAGTTCCATGTAATGGCATGAACAGGTTGTAGAGATTTGTTAATTTGAAATTCCATTTCGTAACAGATGCAATAACTTGTCTGGCATTAAAACCGAGTTTAAGGTAATCACTGCACTTGCTCTTTTGTTCTAAGTGCTTTACAATCCTTAATTCACATAAAACATCTGTGAAATTTAGTTAGGAGTGTGGTGAGTAAAATTTAATCCCTGTTTTTACACCAGCATGTTCTGAAACATGCTTACATATATTTCAAGCTTCCTTGTGTGAAAAATCCATGTGGGGATCCACAGGAAAGCGTTTTGGGGATATTCTAAACCCTTTGAGCAATGGCAGATGAATGTGCTCATAGAATTAAAACTGGCCCACACTAAAGACTATTTCCTCCATTGATTCTGACACCAATTGGAGGAATAATTATAGAAACAAATGACGATTCGGAGATCATTTAGTTGGCCAAATATGTCTTTGTTAAAGTGAAAGCAATTGGTCTCTTTTGTGCGTCAGTGATGAAATACAGGCATAGTGGAGTAAATCACTTCACTGAGGATAATATCACTGTGGCGTAGGAATAAGGCGTGTGTGGCACAGTGGCTACCATCCAGCCCCCCAGACCCACTGCAGATGACGCTAACCAACCGAGCTCTATCCTGCGAGCCCGTATCAGCCTCGCCCCCTGTCAGAGCTGTGTTTCTGGCATCTGTTGGAGGAGGAACACAGGTACACAACAGAGGGGACCTCTCCGAAGCTCCTTTGGTAAGTGATAACAACGTATATGCTTTGGAAATGGTTTCCCTTGCGGATATAATAGGAAACACACCACCAATAAAGCTACCAGAGGATGTAGCATGAAAGACATTTCAGGTAAATCTCCACTGCCCGGGTACTGATCTGGAAATCTTTATCTAGCGCCTTCTATTTGAAAGGCATTGCGCTTGATCGATGTGAGACAGTGCATGTGTATGCATGCACACATGCATGCACATGCACATATGCATGCACATGCACATACACATACACACACACACACACACACACACTCTATCTCTGCTTATTTATATCTCACCCCATTCCACAAAAGATTTGTGATTTGATTATTCATAAGTATTTACACGTAGATATATGTTTACGTGTGTATATATACACACATACATACACGCATATATATATATAATAAAAACAAACAATGCAGGGACTCCTGTTAAAGAAAAATGTGGATAGGGATAAAGTCAGGCTAGGGTAAGATTAACAAACAAGGCATACCTTCCACGAGGTATTGCAAAGTCGCTGGAAATAAATCAAACTTTTGGCTTCAAGTTTACTTCCCAGTGATCAAAGCGAGGAAAAATCCGTGATCGGTTATAAAGACTTACTGGGTAATAGACCATATGTGAAACCTCAACAGGAGAGATTTTCCAGATACTGAGATGAGAGGGAGAAGTGTGTCATGGATTCTCATTTAGAGAACATCGTACTGTCTGATGCATGGGAAGCTTGCCAGCATCCATACGATAATTAAAACACTGAGTTGGATATGACAATTCTTCTCATAGCGCTTGAAGTATGCCAGTGACCTATCGTCTATGCAAAATGCAGTAAAAGCCTATCTATAAAGAGGTAATGTACTGCAGGAAAAGAGCTAGCTCTCTTAGACCTTGCTTTTCCCCAGAGTCAAATTTGGAAAAATGCCATTCAAACCAGACTGCTCAGAGGTGGTCACTGGGGTGGGCGGGGGAGGCGGTGGCTCGTGAACTCCAGAGGGTGTGCAAACGCCCCCGCTCCTGACACGGAGAGCGCTGTCTTTCATCCCGGTTACCCACGAGACTGCCGGGGGCTGGATGTCTCATTTACTACATGGTACGGATAGGAGAGCAGAGAGTTGAAGGTAGTTATCTTGGGCAGGAACTTGGGGTGCGGGGGCTATGCAGGGCCAATTGAAGGAGCATCCTAATGCTTCTGGGCCACTGAACGTGACAGTCCTCTTGTCACATAGTAAATGTTTCTCCCCCTCCACCCAGAGGAACGGGATTCTTCCTCAGGAGCTGTTCCTCGCTCGCCCCACCATGCGGGACAGTGTCCCCAGGAAGTGTGACTTCTGAAGGGCACAATGCAAACCCCACGATTAAAGGAGTTTGAGGACCAGTGGGAGAAACAAGGTTCGCGATGTCCCAGACCTTAACCAGGCTCATGCGAGCTGTCAAGCTTTCTGGTCAGATGCAGTGACACCCTCCCACCCCCTTTCATAGCACGTCCCACTGGAGTCATTTTCTACAGCTGTCATAGCACAGGTCAGTAAGCTTCAGAACATCTTTCGAGCGGGCACTGCCAAGCCTAGCATCGTGTTCGTGAGGTTCGTCCACATGTCAGCACATATCAGCACTTCCTTCCTTTTTACAGCCATATAATATTTCCTTGTTTAAATATATCACATGCATGTATCCAATACATAAATGTGATATATCTGAACTGATGCATTGTTTCTAGCTTTTGCCTATTATGCACAATTCTGCTATAAACATTCATGTAAAGTGTTCATGTGGACACCTTTTCATTTTTCTTGGGCATATATCTAGTTGTGGATGGCCAAATCAGGATAACTCAATGGTTTAACCTTTTGAGGAACTGCCAGGTTATTTTTCAAACTTATTCCCATAAAAAGTGTGTGCATGTTCTGATTTCTCCACATCCTTAACAACATTTGCTACTCTCTGGTTTTCTGATCAGACCCATCCTAGTGGGTGTAACAGTATCTCATTGTGGTTTTTATTTGCCTTTACTTAATGATCAATGATGTTAGGAATCTTTTCACGTGTTTATAGCAATTCAGATAAATAACTGAAGTATAAATTGAAGAGTTTGACTGCTGACATTTTTGACAATATCAATTAATATGTTCCATCAAATTAAAATTTAGCTCTATCTTAAAAGCTCTATCAGACTAATTTTTTCTAAATCAGAACATTTAGTTTTTAATTGAAAGGAAAAAAAAATACTCTGAAATACTCTAATAAAAACTGATTACACAATAGGGTTTAAACTTGAGGATAATAGTAAAAAAAAAAAAAATAGTAAGCTTTTCATCGAAGCCCTGCCCAATATTTTGGCTCTAAGCAAAACTTGACACCAAGTAAAGATTCACACAGTGTTTGATTAGCTTTTCTTTTCTTTCTCACGCCAAAATAATTACTTTTAGAGGAAGAAAACAGTGTAATAAAGGCAAGTACTGTCTGACCAGTATTTCCATTTCATATTCCTTTGCTTCTCATCTCCTGCCAACCCCAGGAACAGGGGCTGATTTTTGGAATCTTGAGCAGGAAGAGACCAGAGAGAGGATCAGAAGACAAATAAGTATTAAACTCAGTGTTTCATGCCTCAAAAATGTCTTCTTTTATTTACACATTGTAGAAAGAAGGGAAAAGGCTTCAGGTGGCTATGTGACTCTCTGGAAAACTTTTTAATCCTTAGATCACATGTTTGATCTTGGATTATAAAACAGCGCAGGCTAGAATAATAAACAAGAGCGATAGGAAACTTTCATTTGAAAAACAGCGTTGCCATCCCATTTTACACGGTCAACGTTTCCTTATATTTCAGCCTGCTCACAGTATTAAGCTTGGCTTGTTGCTCTAGAGGCTAGAACTGCTCGTTAGAATAAGACAATCACATACAAACAGGGGAGGAGAGAGATAGGATTTGGAAATCCAGACAGTGATCAAGAGAGCCGAGGAACTGAGTTTCCAAGGTCACGGGAAGGAATCCTAGGGACGCAACAGAGCCAGTAACTACCCACGCACACAGGCGAGTGGTCTAAGTTTCACTCCCTGTTTCCTCATCTTTAAAAAGAGACAGAAGCACACACTTTCTATCTGCACCACAGAGTTTATGAAAACCGAACGAGACGATGATGAAAACACTCTGAGAACCCTGAAGTCACATTATTAATAAGAATACTGTTAAGACTCGGTTTAGTCCCTTCTTAGATCTCCCAGCGGCTCATTGAACCTCGTTCTGAAGGAGGGAAGGAAGGTGTAGCCACCACCGAACTGAGACTCGGGATTCATCTGCATTTTCCTCTTCTACTAGAAATCCCTGGTCATTGAAAGGTGATGTATGGTTCATTTATACAACGGGGAAGAGACGCTGTGACACTGACTTACTGAAGTTTTGGTAAAATACATGTACCTTGGACAGGGTTAAGATAATGAGGCCTGGGCAACCTGCTCCTTTCAACTCAGGGGCCGAGGTCTATCGACAGGCACAGTGATGGCACTGTAGGGTGACAGCCAGACATGTAGCACGGTAAAGTAATTCCTAACCACCCTGCTCCCAGTTTCCGCCTCCTCTGTCTCTTTGTAGTGGCCCGCACACCGCCAAGCCAAAACGGCTCCTCGGACGGGAAAGACGACCGTTTTCTCCCAGTTTCAAGGGCTCAACTGAAAAGCACAACAAAACTCTGAGAGAAGCCGAAGAAATGTCGCTGCGGGTAGAGAGTCCTCATGAATGCGTAGACTTAAAACCCTATCGATGTGGAGATGTATGTCGCAGGTGAGCTTGGGAGCTCAACACGGGAACCTGCCATTTCTTCGCTGGTGTAATAATGCCGAGGACCTTGCCACTGTTAAGAGGCAGAGTCGCCTCACTCACCCACCGTCCGGAGGCTCGGTCTCTCAGGCCCAAATGAAGCGGTAAGAATAAAACGCCAGCACACACACAGGCAAATCACTGAGTAAGTAAGTGGCTTTTCGTTTTGCCTTCAGCCAAGGGAGGTTGAAAAATTGTCCCCAGTGAAGCTTGGCCAAAACAAAATACCTGTCCCCGCGGCCCATTAGTTGGCTTCTTTCTTAAAACCACACACCCTTAGGGTGTATATACCTCGGGGAATTCACACACCTGGCCGACGGCGTTAAGGCGTTTCACACTGGCTTCATCCCTGCCAGCAGACATCCTTCCCTTCCCTAGGATGCTCGCGGACGGGCTGCTTTACTAAACGCGGCCATGAGAACTTTCTGCACAGCCCGTCACCGAACGGCCAAATGGACCCCTCAGAGTGCCAGACAGGGATGAAAGAAAAATAAAAAGTCCTTTCTTTGGATGGCATTTACACTGAAGTAAACGATGTCGACCTTTCACAGAGAAAGTGGCAAAAGAGGCCCAGACACTGAGAATTTCAGTGTCTCCTCCTCCTAACACTCAAGCTGGAGGGTTGAAGCGGGGTTTCTATGCCGTGCCGGGGAGGGTCGCAGATATTCCTCTAGGTTGCTCAAGACGATCGTCACCGAAGAGCAGTCACAGCAGATCTGTCCTTATCGACTGTATACGTGAAATCTCTGCTGAAGCTCTTGTTGAGAAAAACAAACGACCCTTTCTGAAGATAGTGAAGTTGGAGAATCTGCTTTAAAGCATGGCCTGTTACCACGTTAGCTCTCTCCTGGTGCATCTGTCTTTTTAAACTGGAGCTTGAACTGATCAAGGCAAGAATCCCGGACACGGCCATTTGCGTACTTGCGGGCTGGAGGCCTTTCTAATCTCAGACTGTACAGCAAGAGTCCTTTATACACAAACGTATATTTTAAAAACATATAGAAGCAGCTTAAGAGGACCTATTTGCCACAGACTCAAATGTTCAGGTTCAAATCGGTCCTTTTGCTGTTATCTACATGGAGCGAGATCTGAGAAAAAATGTGAGTAATTCGGTGGTGGACTCTAGTGTCAAATTTGAAAATAGCTAATTTGACAGCTCTATCTCTTATGAGCATGGAAGAGGAAAAATCAATAGACTGCTTATGCTTCGGTTTAAGTGTTTTGGGCTGTGTCTTCTGCTTCTAAGAAGAAAAAACTGAATGAAGTTTTATGGATATCCCTGAAACAACAATCCCCTGCCTTGTCCCCCAAACCTCATCCTCTCCTCATCCGATCCATTAGGACGCATCTGAGAGAGCGAAGCCTCCTTCAGAATATGGTATTACATGACATGGCGACCTTTCTCCCCTCCAGAAAACCACCCTTTATGAATAAAACATGGCTGACCTTTAAAAACTTAGCAGTTGTACTAGGTGATTGCATATTAACAAGCCTTTTGAAGAAACAGGACAGGCACTGTATGTTTCAGTTAAGGACAGATAATGGAACTATTCAAATAACTTATTATTTTATTCGATGGGAGGAAATGCGACAACTATTTGACAAAGTCTGCTTACGCTCCCCTGAGTGTAATTGTATGTGACCACCCACTTATCTTAATGGCGCTTTTACTAGTAAACGGAAGATTCCCATGGCAATGAGAATTCTTATCTACTTGGATTTTCCATTTTTGGTTAAATATCTGAAAATCCTGAGGTTCCTTAAGTAGGGAGCAAAGGCAGGCAGAGGTATGTACGATGAAATTAAATCTCCTGACACCCAAACTCAAACCCTCAGGTTTCACATACCTGATTTATAATTAGTAAGCGATAAGGCTATTCTCGAATGAGCGTTGAACTAAGATGACGGTAAAAGGAGCTCGCTAGAGCATCCTATTGATATTATTGGAGAATATTTAACCAAATCACAGCAATGGAGTCCTGGTTTGGGCTCACGGGGAGAACTGTCATGAGGGGGGTGGATAAGGCAAGGGAGACTGAAGCAACTCCCCACAAACACACAGTTAGGACGAGGCCTCTGTGCAAAGAACTGTGCGTCTGATCCAGTTCCTCAGGAGGGTTATTTTCCAAGGGGCGTCCGGAGCTGGGCTTTTGAGGGGGTATATTAAGAAGCAAGGAGAGGTCTTCTTGCATGTGCCTGAGAGGGGCAGAAGGGCTTCTGGACTCTTCTGGGTAGTCAGCTGTACTTTTTCTCTGCATAATCTGCATAAAGATGAACTTGCACGATTGCCTGAGTCTATTAGCCAGACAGAGTCCTATATTGACCACAGTCTGCCAAATCAGCATTCGTCCTGTGACAACTGGTCTGTGTTTAAGAACCCAAAGTGGAAACTATAAGTGTGCGGGGCTTGATTCTACAGGACACTAGAAATAGCAGATACAGATTCAGAATGACTAACCGTACAGAACTAGCAAACACAGGCAAACATCACGAAGCCTACAGAAAATAATGCATGGGCAACTCACGGAATATCTCATCGATCTTTGCACTGCTCAACTGACACACATTGAAAACCTCAAGCGGTAACACAGACTTTTTAAATTGTCTCTTGTACTTACAAAGATCTGTATAGTAATCGAAAAGTTAACTTTTATCGAAAAATCTCAAATCTGTATTTTTCTGAGGTTTCTTTTTGGGGGCTTTTCTTAGCTCATTGCTTTTTCTCACAATACAATGCAATGGCATTGATTGCATTTCACCAGTCGTCAATACCCCTCAATTGGCATTTTACCCTAAGGAGGATTTTAGAATCTGCAGGCCGCAGGGCTTGACTGGAGTGACTGCATTTTGTGTGGAACTCCTCTGATTCATGTGTGTGTGTGTGTGTGTGTGTGTGTGTGTGTGTGTGTGTGGTGTGGGGGAGCCTGCTCCTTTTAATCTCTGCGAGCAAACCAGGCAGCGTCTTTTAATCTACAGTTATGACAGTAAACCATCGTTTCGCTCTGCTTTGCTGGGCAGGAGTGGGTAAGACTGCCTCTAGGTGGCTCAGTGCGGCCTCATCATTTCGCTCTATGTGTCGCCTCTCCAGAGAGCCCGGGATAGACACATCTAAGCATTGAAGAGACAAAATCACTTACATTTGTCATTTCAGCATTTAGGCGCCCAGGATGGTTTAAAGGGCTCCTGATATAAAATGAAGACATCTCCTCGCAAGAGGGAGCTGAGGGATGTTTGCGCGGAGCTTTCCCTTGATGCGTGTGGCAAACACGGCAGCTCGCCCCTGGAGCCGAGGCGGGGAGCAAAGGAAAGGAAAGAGACCGCACAAGGCCCACTGGAGGAGTTTCCTCCGATGTGTCGTTAAGGTGTTTCAGAGCATCTGTGTGGCTGCCATCCGAACTGGATGGGAACACAAAGTAATCAATTTCGGTTGAGAGCACTAATTCATCACCTTGCCATCTTTTATTGCAAGGGAGACAATCTGGGTCTTTCCTTCTCCTGTGTGGGCGTTCTGCTCTTGCTCTCTCTTCCTTTCTCTCTCTTTTCCTCTCTCTCTCTCTCACACACACACATCTCACAAACACACACACCCCCCTCACAATATACACCTACCTCCTGCACACACTCACAAACTCTTACACTCAACCCATCCTTTTGTCAAATATCAAACTGCCAAATCAGAAATGTAGAACCCTCTCTGCCTTTAGTTAGTTTGGATTTGGGGTTGTGAAGATAGTTTACTAACCAACATTTTCCTTTTGTGTATTAGAAGTTTTGTACATTCTCTCCCTTGTTCTGCAAACAAGTGTGAGGATGATTTCACTATTAACGCAAAGCTGGCAGTAAGCAAAATACCCTTGGAGCTGGAAATCCCAGTCAGAGGGAACAATGTAATCAGGTGGCCCGAGTCTCAATGCCTAGAGTCACTATGGCTCCAAGAGCCAAACTTCAAACTGAGAACTCAACGCCTCTCAGTGCTCAGCGGGGGCACAGTCTACGTGGCTGCAGGGTCCGGCCCCGCTGCCCTCACCTGTGTAGCCAGAGGCCTCGCCACCACCTGCCCCCACAGGCAACGCAGGACGGGTGGCTTGACCCGGCCGAGCCTGGGCTCCTTACTGGACACAGAACAGGGGACAGACAACACAGCACCGGGGTGGCGGAGGACGAGATGGCGGTCATCCTCCAAAAATACATTTTGCACGTCTTAAACGTCCCCAGGGCTCTAAGCAAATGGGGAATTATTTTTTCTCAGCGCTGGAAGTTCAGATTTCTGAGGAACCTAGAAAAGCACGTGGGATATTTTACGAAGCCCCCACTTTTAATCTGTTTCGAGCCAGATCTGGATTCGGCTTTGCCATTGCAGCCACCTAATATTTTTCATTAAACCGTAATGTAGGAGCTCTCGTGCTGGGCAATAAATATCTTCAGCGTGTGCTTTTTTGGGAAGTCTGGCATTTGCGTATGTTATTTATATTATGATGTGCGTCACCTTCCCCCACCAAAAAAAGAAAAAAAAATCTCTTATGGCTACTGAGGCCAAAGTTCATCTGTCCACCCCAGATGTGTTTTCCTTCAGAATCCCTACACGATCCCAGCGGTTGTGTTTTTTTTTTTTCATAAAATCTAAAAATCCCACCATAAACATTATTTTTTGCCTTTTAACTCCTAATATATTTTTTCTCCAAGCCCTGATGTTCTCTCAGTGACTCCCAATATTTCTCCCTAGACCCCAATTTCCTAACCAAAGCACATTACTGATCCGATGCTTTCAACAGCCTGGTAGCACATCAATAAACTAAAGATTATTGTGCTTTGTCAGGTTTTATTTTGTAGCATTATGGGAAATTCTCTGCTGTCTTGGATGAGTGCGTAAACTCTGATTGCTTGACAATTAACAGAGCTAGTAATAGAAAAAAGGCGATGTAATTTACCTTCGTACGAGAGATCTCGGTTAACAAAAATTAAACTATTGAACTCTCCTCTCTGAGGGAAGGGATGTCGCCTCATTATATTAAAAAGAAAAACAGATTCCGGTGGCGAGTGGGCCTTCGGTCTGGCGGCGTGAATTTATGGCTCAGATTATGTGTTTTTCTGACGTGCATACAAAACGATGGCTTTGAAACTGGACCGAACTCTCTCATCATTAAATGAGCATTTCCCCTGCTTTGGTACTATAACTCAAAGAGAACATTCTAGATAAATAACGTCAAGGGGGAGTCGCCCAGTGCGCTCATGGTTTGTGTACTGAGAATGCCCCTTATCTACAGGGCTCGAGTGCAATGCTGGCTCACTGTCTCCTGCGCTCTGTGCGTCTCTGTCTTTCTGTGTTGCAGCCCTAAAGAAGAAAATATACAGTGTAATTAAAGACAGAGCCATCACGCTAAAAGCGAAGAACTCCCACAGAGCGGAGTGCTGGGTTTCACAGACTCCCACGGAGACCATATGAAGCCTGTGTTCACAGTGGCATCTGTGGCGTTGAGCCTGCCTTCTGCCCTTTCTGGGTTTCTGCTTAGTTCAAAGAAATACCGTGTCTGAACGCAGACGCCTGGGTAACTCGGCCAAGTTGCGAGGGAAGTTGGGCTCTGCTTCTCTCTCTCTCTCTCGAGAATTTCGACCTTGACGGTCTCTTTTTTGTTTGTTTGCTTGTTTTGGTGTCTAGAGTTCCTATAGGCCCTCCTAACTCTCTCAAATAGGACAGCTTAAAATCGTTGGTCCCTTGCCTTAAGCTACGAACGACATTTGGACTTTAGAAGACATCAGTTCCGGATTCCATGGGAGACACACTATGAGACCCGTTTCTGCCGTCAAGAAGGTCAGAATCCTGGGGTCGGCAAACTGTGGTCCATGGGCCGCATCCAAACTGCCACGTGTCTCTGTACTGTCTGTGAGATAAATATATTTTTTCAACCACTTAAAAGTGTAAACAGCATTTATACTTCCAAGTATATTATAGCATTTATATTTTCAAGTGGTTGAAAAAATATAAAGGATGATTCATTTTTGGTGTCAAGTGAAAATTATATAAAACTCAAATGTTATTACCAAGTGATAAAGTCTTATTGGAACACACCCATGTTCATTCACTTACATAGGGTCTATGTCTTCTCTCACCCTACAAGGTCAAGTTCAGTAGTTGAGACAGAAACTCAATTGCCTGCAACACCTAAAATATTGCCTTTAGAGAAAGAGTCTGCAGCCTCTGTTATGGGCTCATTGGAGAGCCACTTCTGATAACCATAAAATAATGAGCGAGCAAAGAAACACAGTGGAAAGTTGCCATACTAACTCAGGAAGAGATAAATCACGGCGGATTGTTTTGTCCTAAGAAACCTTCCAGAAGTAAAGAAGGACAGGAGCAGAGGTTAGAAAACTGAGTGTGAACGGACATGGAGTAGCGGGCAGGACGTCTCAGGCTGGGAGCAAAGAGCGGGGCTGACTCGGTAGGAGGAAGAGGTGTGTGTGATCTCTGGGAAGCGTGGAAGGTCTAGGTTACTTAAAATACCAAGGGTAAGTGAATTGTCTCCTGTTCTGATTGTGATATTTGGGGATAAGAGAAGAATCACTGAGATGAGAAAATGTGAAATTTAAAAGTAAAATCCAGATCCAGGTGAGACAGGCTGGGGAGGGAAAGATTGGTGCTCCTTATCATTGGAACAGTTAATCTGCTTCAAAAGATGGGACACGACTGACGAAAAAAAAGTATTATGAGCAACGAGGATTCTATTTACTGACACTGTAAGCTGATAGCATCCCCGAGCAGAAACCACGGAAGCACACCCGGCATGTTCCACGTTGCATTTGGGCCATTTTTCTGTAATGACTCTTTAATAGGACGAGGTGTCCGCTATAATATTAATTACACAGTTAATTCCAAATAATCATCTAATAAAAATCACAGTGGATGAGAAAAATGCAATGTGCAGTTTTATCCATGGTTATTTCAACTTTAAAAAATAAGAGCCCAGATGCAGTGGGGCTACGCCCCTCACGAGCTGCTGCTGGTGGAGGCGTCCACGCTCTGGTACAGCCGTGGAAGGAGACTGAAATGCGATGGGCCTCGGGATTTCATCGAAAAGTAATATAAGAGAAACTAGTTAATTATGAAATTGCAATGCGGTTGCGTTAAATGTGACTTGTCAGGTCACATGTGTCTTGTTTTCCTTCCATCTTGGGGCTGGGACAACTTCAGTGGCTATCTGGCTATTTATTTACCGTGTTGCCCGCAGGAGGCTATTTGCCCTTCTTTGTATTATCGCCTTATTTTAAAATAGTTTCCTCTTCCGTTTATGGCTCTGGTATGAGGAGTGCAAAAATGCACATAAAGATTTTATGGCCAGGTGTTTCAGATGCCTTGCATAACTCCGGAGAAGTAACAGAGGAGTTACACAAGCCGGGCTCGGCCACGACACAGCTGAGGGACAGACGAGCAGCGTCCAGAACATGACACGACTAGTGAACTACGTGGACCTCGGCTGCACGGACGCTGAATGTTGTGTATGTGTACGTGTGTGTGGGGCGCTGCAGGGTGCACCTTTTCACACGAAGTCAGTGTGACATCAGTGTTCCCTGAGTCACTTGCTAGGCATGTACTGGGCACATACTCTGCTCCTGAAACTGTGTCAAGCTCCAGGGACACAGAGGTGAATGAGACAGATGTTGATTTTTGTCCAGCAAGGAAGACAGGCCAAAAACCCCAGGTGATTCAACACAAAGGGATGGATAGTAGACTTCAGAAATATGCATCGGACTTTGAGAAAAAGCCTCCTCACCAAGACCTAGAGGCAGGAATAGAAGTCAACGCGAAGGCTTGGGAATGGAGACAAGGAGACGCCTCCTGCCACACATCCGTGCCCCTGGGGCACAGCACGTAGTTGTGTGTGGCCTCGCCTCTCGGTAAGAACTGAGAGGGTGTGAGGCAGGGGTCAGCCATCTTTACAGCTTCTCTCATTCATCTGTCTCTCTCTCTCTGTCTCTCTCTCTCTCCCCTCTAAAATATAGTTGCAAAAACAGTAATGTCATTGAAGTAGGTGAAACTTTTAGCACCATTGTTGGAGACGGAAAAAAGTACCTGAAACTGGAATCTGCTCCCATAAACAATAATACTTGAAAGAATGAACAGTCGTCTATGAAAAAAATATTTAAGATCATTACACTTAAAAAAAAAAAAAGAGTAGAGAGTACATATAGCATTTAAATATCTAAGAATACTTTTTTTAAATTTTTCTTTCACAAATATGTAGCTTCGTTTGGTCCTAATCCACTAAAGCGATCCAGTGTGCTTCGGTCAAGGCTAGGGCCAGGTCATATTTGAACAGAGCGCTTCGAGGCTGGGTAACAACAGTTCCCAAAGACGGATAATGATGGACATTATGGGTCTGCGCACTGGGGTTTAAGGTTGCCCTGCGCTGCCCTGAACCTCCTCGCACACACAAATAGTGCAAAGAGTTTGAGACGGGGCGCGCAGGGCCCGACCGGTGGAAAGCTTGCCCCTTCTCAGGAAGAACAAACCTCTATCAGATGTGTTGAAATCTCCTCCTTGACCCCTGTCTAACCTTCAGCCCCAAATGCATGAAGTAAGACGGAGCTAATCCCGGAAAGCAGGTTTAAACAAACAAGCCGAGAGTCCAACACGTCTCCGAGAAGTCTGATTGTCCTCCTTGCCTCACACACAGCTGTTTGGGAGACAAAAACGCCTGTGACTCCGAGGTAGGTGACGAAGCCCTTCGTGGGAGAATGGGAGACTGGGAGACCCACAGCGGCTATGTGAGCACTGGTGTGCGGCGTATCTGGTTTCCGGCTGCCTGACTTTCCCAGAATAACTCGGGTTATTCGTCTCCCAGCCCCTTCTCTTGCCAATAAACGGCTCTCTAACCTATAAGTGACATCCAGGTATTATGCTAAACAGAACGTCAAGCCTTTCGGGAAAATATTAGAAGTTCAAAGTTTACAACTATTTTCTCTTTGTAAATGACCAATGAATAAAACACCCCATGCAGTTATTTCATGTATGAAATTCAGTGTCACGGTTATAGATTTTATGTTAGCTAACTACGAATGAATTGTTTTCTCCCTGTATGTGCAAGATTCTGACCTGAAAATATCTAAGAAGGTATGTCTTTAACATTTTGATTCTAAAAAGTTCTTTTTAACTCGGCTAATAACTATTTATTAAACAGCTACTACTATCTGTTTGTTACTGTCTGCCTTAGCCTGGGTTCCCCAAGGAGGGAGAGCCTTAGTTAATGGCATAAGGGCAACTTCTTTTTTTCTTAGCTAGTATAATCTCAGAAAAGCAAGAAAGAAAAGGAGAATAAGGAAGGAAAAAGCAGGGAACCCATACGAAGATTCTTTACTGAGCCAGCTCCCATAGTATAACAGATATTGCATAATTGCTGTCAAGATCATGTAAATAGCTGTGCCTCAGCAAAATCCGTTCTGAAGGAGGAAGGAAGAAGACTTTATCCACTGGTCCTGGTCCCCTATTAGTCAAAGGTTTGCTAAACAGACTGCTAAGCCCCCTGCATTTCTGGGTTCGGTAGAGAAGCCTGGGGGCAGGGTGGTAAGGAGGGAGGGGCAGGAGGGCCAGCCCTCTGGGACACTGGGGCCAGTCCTCACAGAGCTAGAACTGGTCTTTCCAAAGGCCCTGGACACAGGCGAGGCTGCAGGGATCTGTCACACATGGGAAGAAAACCATGATCGGGGTTTTCTTCAACATGGGGACCGACAACGACAACCACGCACAAAAAACCCAAAACAATGGCTATGTGAGTTCCACAACGGTGATGCTATGAAGCCAAGTCTGAGAGCAAATTAAGGGAGTCTGTTTAATGGAGAGAAAGTGATACCTGAGCTCATACCTGGAGAAAGGGTAGGAGTTACATACTCAAAGAGACTAGAGGAAGAAGAAAGCAAGCGTGACCCAGGGTGAGGGAACAGAACGTACAAAATTACAGGTAAAAGTGGCCGTAATGTTGGGAAAACGTAGAATACGATAGCTCTATCCAAACTATATGAAGTAATGGAAAATTTTTCAGTTGTAAGAAAATTTGTTTATTGCCAAAGAGGTACACCGAACCCATTCGGTAGAGGTAACTTGTGTGTGTGTTAACTGTGGGAGAAAGAGAGCAGCTGTATCTGAATGACAGAGAGAGTACAGCTCACTCTCTAACCACCATCCAGTTCCCATCAAACATTCTTATAATAATAACAATTAATAAGTATGATCGACAACCACTCATATTTGCAATATAAGAGTGATGGCTCCTTTTGTCCACCACCCTGAAACAATCATGCCCTGATGAATCGCTGAAACACAGCACTATGCTATTGTAGGTGTCCCTGTCTTTTGCAGCAACTTAAGATTGTTTTTACATGAAGTGTGATAGCCTTATAATGGCAAAATTAAAGAACTGATAGCATTTGGGAAAAAGTGAATTCTTCTGGCTGTTTTTTTTTTTTTTTAAATGAGTCTTTTCTTGTGCCCATATGAGTTTAAAGTGTATATACGTGTGTTACTGTTATTCTTGACAGAGGACCAGTTGGATTCCTAAGCAAGACAAGCAGGAGAAAATAAAATAAAAGAAGAATAGCATTTTTTCTCCCCAGTTTTGGTGGACGGAAGCCAGGAACATAATGGCAGTTTAATGTACATCATCACATATGCAGAAAGACTCCTTAATGTGAAAAGAGAAGCCATCACCCCTGCAAAGTTCAAGAATTAGAAAGTGTGTTTTCCTGAGACATTAAAACCTTACTGGTTGGTTTGCTTGTTTGCTGTTTAGCATAGAAATTCAATGTGACAACTTCAAATGGTCTCGAAATTTGCTGTAAGTGTCCTGTTCTAGAGGTGATTTGTTCAGTCCATTTGTTCTTACAGTGCTGCTCAACGAATCCAACGGAATGCACTCCCTTTGGTGACTCCCAGTCCTCTCAACGACCCCCAGTTCCTTATTATGATGACTGCAGCGTAACTTCACAAACAGACACGGCCCTTCCAAATGGGCGAAATGTCGTGCGGTTGGAACAGTACTGAGAAGCAACACCATGAGCTGATCAACTTTAGCAACAGTCTCAAAAAATAGTCGTAACTTTTTCATTGCGGATAATGAATCTGGCAAAGCAACTGGATCCTTTGTTCATCCACTGGGTATTAATTCAGGACGAACAGCGTAATTACATTAGTGAGAATTCCACAAACCGCAGCACATCTCTGTGCAGCAGCGAACACACTGTGGCCATTATGGCTCAAGCTGCGAGATCCCACGGCTGACGCTAACGTCTGGTCTGGTGACATCAGGGGCGTTTTGCAAGCCTGGTGTTACAGATGGACAGCATTTTAATGGCATGTGCAAACAAGACAGCTCTGTCCGAGAGTATTTTCCTGCACTTAGAAGAACCGTTACGTATGCTAGCACAGCTCATCACTGCGTGGATTTAGATGGAAAATGCATCCTGTCCTGTGCCCTGGAAGATAATCACATGGCCATACTGTAATAGGCCTTGCGTACAAGGCAGCTGGTAGGCTCTCCCTGACCACTGTTAGAAAGTTATTCTATGCTCCCAGCTACCCATACTCATTCTGCACCGAGGACCTTCAACACTGAAGCTGCTGATATAGAGTTTGCTCCCGAAACTTTTGTCGGAGCTCGTGGGTGGGCTAATTCTGAGCCAGCCGAGAAAGGTAAGAATCATGGACTTGGAGATGAAAATGTAGAGTTTATTCAGGGTAGCCTTCATGTCTGGTGGCCGAGGGTTTTTTCCCCAGAATGCACTCCTGAATTCAACTCACCACCCTGTGACAGATGGCCCTGGTGACCGGGAAGTCCCTGATCAGAGGCAACGCCTCGTCTGCTAAGCCAGGTGTGATGCTGAGAGAGACTACATTCTCTGCGGGAAAGCGGCTGAACCAGTGGGCTCAGTTCCCCTGTCCAAACTCACCCATCAGGTAAGGCCGCTTCGCCTCTGGGGAGAAGCGATCAAAGGAGAGGACCGAACAGTTCTGTCACAGGAAAATCCTAAGTCAGGACAAGACACTTCTGCCTCCTGCCAAGGCCCAGGAGGTCCAAGAAGGCTGCCTTAAAGACTTCCTGTACCTTTTATAACAGCATGCCATTTGGACTATTATGGCCAAGAGAGAGATGCATAGGTTATGGGCCATCAAGGTGAGGAAGGCTTTAATACCCTGTCCCCGTAATTCCAGAAATGCTTCACTCCAGCCAGGCAGTGGCTTCCTGTCGCCCTCAGGATAACGTCGAACCTTGAGGCATTAAATGTAGCGCACTCTGGGATTGTGCCCACTTTAGCCCATCCACCTGTCTCTTCTGTGCTCACCTGCTCCCTAACGTCCAGTCCCAGGTGGGGAAAGGGCCATGCTGTGTTTGGAGGGAAGCTGCACAAATGCAATCACCACCATCACTCTGCCCTATCTGTAGGTAAAGAACCTGACTCTTGGTTACCCGAATGGGCCAAGGTCACACAGGACTTTCTGGAGTTGAGAATTACACCGGTTTGCATCACTCCAGGGACTAAGCTACAGCCTCTGGCTATAAAGGAGCTCCAGCACATTCTGGAACCACAGGCACTCAAAATATACTTGTCTCCCTATCACTAAAATATACATCTCTGCTAATGTTAGTGATCTGTGAACAGGTGATTAATCCATTCCCATTATCCGTATTGCAGATGTGATATAAAAATTTGATATAAATTGAGTAATAGGAAACTCTAAACACTATTGGAATTTTGGTAACTTTAATAATATTGCAGATCATCTGAAATTTGTAAACAATAATAATAGAAACAACCTAAACATATTTTAGGAATTAGGTACCAGCTCTGAGAAACTGGTATGAGGCTGGATATTCACAATGTTCACAATGTTTAAATAATACTCGATCTACTTATAATACTCTTAACACCTGACAATTTTAGGAAATAGCTTTTTACTGTACTAAGAGCACCTGCATTATCTCTTAGAATTCCACTCCATATGTGATATAATTTAAATAATAAAACCACTAGGAGAATGGAAATTGATAAAGCTAAATAGAGCCAACCTATACCATAGTATTTTTTAAATAAAGCCTATTTATTTTTATTATAAAATCGCATTTCTATTATGAAAAAGTTGGAAAATTCTTTAAATTATCAACAAAAAATTATCCACAATTATATTACCTATAGGTGACTTCTACTAGTATTTTGGTGACAATTTTTAAATATATTTATTTATTTAGCCTTTGTTTCATCAATGATGTTATTCTGTACATGAAATTTTGAATTCTGCTTTACCACTAAACAATTTATCAAGTATATTTTCCTCGATACTACAAACAATTCGTAAGCAGAAATTTAATCTATCATGCACTAGGAGGATATTTCATAATTTGCTAACTATTTCCCTGTTGGATATTTTCTTCTATCCAAGTTTTTGCCACTATAAATAATATAAAATTGATCACAATGGGAACATTAGACTTAAAACTTTATTTTTTGTTGTTTTAGACAACTTCCTTGGTATGTACTCTAAAAACCTGAACTACTGGATCCATGGCCATTATGTTTGAAAGGCTTCTGATGCAGATTGTCCATTTGTTTCACAAAAAAGGCACGTGTTAGCTGAGTCTCACACTAGTTATTGGTCTCCTTTAGTCTCTAAGAGACGTTTTCAACGTCTAAAATTAAACAACAATGACAACAAAGCCACTTATTGGGGAGTTCCAACGGACCATCTTATAGAAAAGTTGCAATTAAATCGATCCCCACACGTGGTCCTCCACCCACACACTGTTTCATTGACACGCTCACTGCCCTTGCTTTGGTTTCGAGGCTGGGCTACGAGAGCGCTCAGCAGAGCTCTGTCTCTGGGGCTGTCCTAAGTGAGACCGACCTCTGCTGGCCTGCGTGACATCTTTAAGCATGGAAGAAAGAAGGGAGAGACGGGCACCTAGCGTTGATCATTTTACACTTCTACTCGTCTCTTTCCCTTGTGACTTCCTGCTCCACACACTTCTACCTACAGACAGGAGTGATGCTAAAGAAGTAAGAAAAACTCCTAACAGCCTGAAAAGCTCAAATCACAGAAACCCTTGCAGATGACGTCTGAGTGTGTGCATTCGTCAAGAGACGGAGCTTCTCAACTTTGTGTGGGAGAGAGAAGAGGATTGTGGGGGACCCTAATTAAGTAGAAGCTCAGCTGAAA
The DNA here is from genome assembly GCA_004027375.1 of Macroglossus sobrinus. Taxonomy (NCBI): domain Eukaryota; kingdom Metazoa; phylum Chordata; class Mammalia; order Chiroptera; family Pteropodidae; genus Macroglossus; species Macroglossus sobrinus. The sequence continues at coordinate 43,041 of PVKZ01002167.1, read as the reverse complement.
AATGGACACAAGTCTTCATGATAAACTCTCAAACATCCTTCACCGCTATTCATGTTTATCTTAAGACACAAGTTGGTAGCACTGAGGCCCCAATCTCCAAACTCGTGCTCTCCTTCTCTGCAACGTTATCAGCTGGAGGGGAAGCTGGCCCAGAAACTGTTAGGTTAAGCACTTTTCCACAGGAACGTATTGCTTTAATAAGTTGGGAACAGGCTCTTAAGGAAAAAACTAGTCATTTAAGATTCATTAGGGGAAGAAAAAAAAACCCCTCCTGATTGTCCACAGAATGGACTCTTCCCTTAAAGGGAATTCGCACATGCCCTGAGGTCTGAGTGAGGTGGCCGACGGAGAATCTCACGTCCCCAGGCTCAGTGCAGCAAGGAAAGTGTACCTACGTAGGTACACACACACACACACACACACACACACACACACACACACACAGTGCTGGCCTGCCTGGTGGTGATCCCGGGTCCCAGCCACCGAGATTCCAAGATAAGCAGTGCCTCACGCAGGTGAGCGCTCCGTAAACATTTTCTGAAAGGGTGGATGGACATTAGAACACACATGAACGCTCTCTGATGACTATATTCCCCCCCAGTGTGGATTGAATTCTCACCTATTTTCATTCCTGGGGAATAAATAAAAACCAGTTCATATCCAAGAGGATCTGCCTATCCATGTGATAATCGGCTGCCTTGGAAGAGCCTTAGAAATTACTGTTCTGTTCTAAGGATCTCACGGTTTTTAACCCGCTCTGAAAGCGACCTGCAACGGCACAGTAAACATGCTCGATGGTCTCAGTGGAAAGGTAGGGATGGACCTTTTCTTCTTCGACCAGATGGTATTTCAGGTTAACCTTCTTGGTTAAAATGTAGATGAAGACAGAGAAACAGATACATGTGACTTAGATCAGTTTATGGTTGTTTTTTTTTTTTTTTTTAAGCACTGCTAGTATGAGTCATGCGGGTGCCCAAGGAAAGGGAAAACAGATGATTCACTTTCCCAGCACTGACCCCTCTGCCTTTCCTGCTTTCCCGACACCTCCCTCCGCTGCCCTGCAATACCCCGCCCTTAGCAAAATCCGGGCAGTTGTTCCTACGCAGGCTACAAAGTGTGGGTACTTCTGCTGTTTTAAAGTTTCAGGCCAGTGGGGTAAGAAAGGGCAGGAACAGAGGAGGGGAAGGGATGGACTCTCCCCATTTGGATTGTGTCTGTGACGAAAACCCAATAACATTCTTCAACTCAAAGCAATCACCTGCTCCCCTGACGTGGCTCTCTGGATGATTGAAAATGGCTCAGGCGAGTACATACGGGTTTAAAGAGCCACTCAAAATGACGAAGAAGCAGGCTGTCCACAGAGAAGCCATGTCACTCCGCTGACAAATAAGCATGGGCAGAGCGGGCGATGGGCTTCCTGGGGGCTCACGGGCAGGGAGAGAGGAAGCGCCCGTGATGTGGGAATTACAAGAGCACGGAGAATCCTCCCCATCCCTACTATTACATAAACGTTATGTTTGTTAGCCTAGCTCCCTCCCCGACCACCCCCCGAGCAGTTCACAGACAATAAAACACCAGGAATCCCTGAAGAGTGGTAAAATGCTGACATGATTTAAGAAGGAAGACTCTGATAAGAAGATAAAAATCTAATAAACAGAGTCTAGAGAACCTTGGTGTGTCTCAGGCGCTTGCCAGTGTAAGCAAAACCCTCCCAAGGAAAACAAAAGGAGCCTTAATCGTAAGGACATTCCACTCACAGACCATCTGAAGGAGAAAGTTAAGGCCGTGACCTCTGCAGGCTGCAGTTATGAGCGCTCTGACAAGAAAATATTTGATTTGGTTCAAGAAGCAAAATCAGTCACTGGATTTTTTAATATCTTTTTTCTTCAATAAAAAAAATAAATAAAATAACGTGTTTTGTATGGGATTGGGAGAGAGTTGTGTATACCTGGTAAATATTTCTCCCACCTTATGTAGGTTTTCTGTTGAACTTGGTCTTAATTTCTTCTTGAAGTTTAATCAACCCCAGGAAAAGCTGGATTCGCAGGCCCATTGATTTCCCTTTTTTAATTAACACGAGCTCCCGAAGGCTAATCTCAAGTTTCACATAGGAATCTGTGAATATGTAAAGACATACGTTCTCTACAAAACCAGGATGAGAGTGTAGGAAGCCATGAGCTCATCGCTGAAGGCTGAGGAAGGACTCAGTTTATTTGTATCTCTGAAATCTAGAACAGAATGTCACGGAGAATTGCTTGAGTGCTGCCTAAGCTAACTCCACACAAAACCTATAAAATGGTTGGAATTCTAAGCAATGTTGTTGGAATGTGTGTAAGAAGAAATACTTATGTAGTTATGCATGCATTTGGCATTTTTTTTTTTTTAATAAATAAAGAGAATGAGAATAAGGAGCAACATTTTGGGGAGGATTTGAAGGGTTTGTTAGCCCATTTACAGGAGCTGTGATGCTTGCTGACACTAGTTTTCATGATGACTTAGCTTCATTTTAAGATTCACTGATACAGAGGAGAACTGCATTTATTTATTCAGTATTAACTTTTTTTTTTCTCCCCAAGAGGAAGGACAATGAGACTAAGGTATAAATGGGTATGATCTGAAAGAAAATACAAATGAAACTAGGAGGGCGGAAATGAAAACAAAATTACAGGAGGTAGAAGGAACTGCCCTGAGGTGAGGGAGGAGCAGAGGACAGAGGAGCGGGCCACCCAGGCCCTGTCCCCCTAAGGGTGGGAGGCAGGCGGAGAGGCCGGGAGATGGATTCTGAGCACCTGGGGCTCAGATGCTCTTCAAGGCCATTGGCTGATCAAAGGTCCTCAAAGAGGCAGGTGAGAGGAGGGGTGATTAGGAAGAGGACCAGGTAACAGCATGGCCTCGAGTTACGTGTGTGCTCTCTGTGCGAGAACCCCAGAAAGTGGGGTAAATCTCCTTGTGAGCATATTTCAAGTGACAATTTTAGAGCTCGCTGAGATCCTGAAGATCTCATACAGAAAGCTGAAGGCTAGAAAGGTCACATAGCTCATTTCCTGTGTGGCTAAAACTCTGTTCTTTGAATAAAGTCCCGTTCATAAGAGCAAACATATTTAAAGTAAGTAATTGTTTTTTTTCATGACCATATACATTACGAAGTGAAGTGCAGATTCGACAACTGTGTAATGAACTGGAGCACATGAGCTGAGATATTGTCTCCATTGGGCTCTTGGGATATTTCTTCTATCTACATTGATCTATTAACCAGGAGAGTGTATTTGGTGACATACAGACATAAGTGCGACAGCCCAGTCTTTAGTAGCATGACCTCTAAGCATGAAAACAAAAGGTCACAGTTGCCCATGATAAACTTGTTAGCAAAGTCTACAATTAGAACAGAGAAAATGAAATTAAATAAAATGAAACAACTCTGAACCTTGACATCAGAAATATGTTATCATGCTTGTTTTTATTCAGATTTAGATATTGTATACTTGGGTTTGCCTGAGCTAATGTTATCCTCCTGGGTAATAATATTCAGCTTACAGAATTAAGTAATCACAAATACACTTTTTGGACAACCCATTGTATTTCGAAAGTGTACTTATAGCAGGGACCTTGGAATCAGGCAGCCTGGGTTCAAATCTTAACACCATCAGGTACCAGCTGTATAACCCTGAGCAAACTACTTAACTTCTAGGAGAATCGATTCCTTCATTTATCAAATGGGGAGAAAATAATATTTATCTCGAAGTGTGGTCATGAGGATTAAATAAGTTCATTTATGAAAAGTATTTAAAACAGTATCTGGCACATGCAAACAATGAGCAATTATTTTTTTTAATTATAAAATAAATGTAATATAATTTTAATTAAATGTAATATGTGCATGTCAAAATTTTGTAGAATACAGAAATTTATTTTTTTAATTATATCTTAATCCTAACAGCTGAGGATGATCGCTGCTTTTCCTAGTTCTCTCTGTGTGTTTATTTTTTACAGAGTTAGAATTATAGTGTATGTACTACTTATTTCTCTTATCTTTTCTCATTAAATATTATAGATATGTAGATAGGTATAGATAGATAGGTGATACATAGACAGACAGATAATATTTTCTCATATAGATGTAATAAAGTTTAGTTAATCAAATCCTGTGGATATATGGATGGTTTACTAAAATATATCATGATAAATAATGCTGAACTGAACATCTTCCATACAATCTCATTCCTGGTTTCCCTATATACTCTGGGTGACTGAAAATAAATATTGTACTACTACATGGAGAGTGCCGAAATATAAGAAAATGGTCATTAACTAGTTTCAAATATAAGAGCAGGGACACAGCAGAAGTTAAACCTCTTGAGGTCTTCATTCAAATTCAGAAGGACCAAGATATCTATCCCCTTTTCTTCCTTATTCCCTCAAAAACCAATCCTCTGGATTTCTTGAAATTCACTAAATTATTGAAAACCTAGGTTAAAAAGATTTGTGATATATAAGCTGTATTAAAAACTAATAGAAACTGTTTGATTTGATAGGAAAAATATGAAGAAAGTTGACATATCGATTGAAAAAGCAATATTTAGTTTCGCTTACGAGCTCTACAAATCCCCCCTAAAAGCACAGTAAACTAAAACATACAGAGTCTGCCCCTCGAACACGCTACTTAGATCTAATAACGTTCTACTGTAATGCATGACGATTTCTGGTCTGAGATGGGTGCCATGCTATTCAGTGTCACAAAACATTGTGGATCATAAATAATTTTACGATCTCTACTTAAGATTAGAAATATTTAGGATATTTAACCTCAGTTTGAAGATTTCAAATCATTTAAGACTTCTTAATTCCCAGGACGAAACTTAATTTCTCAGGTAGGGTAGCTCTCATTACAGTGACAGCTGAGGATGCCATCTTTTCTCTCAGAAGTGGAAATGCCTTTGTGTCCATTGGCAAACAAAATCCTCCTCCTTTCCTTGTCCTCCCAAACAGTCTCAAAGTATCACTCTGCGGAAAATCGAGACTTGCGTTTGCTTCCCCATAACCAGTGAGAAGACTGGCCTTAATGCGGAGATGTAGAAAATGAAACTCCTTGGCCCAACGAAAAAACGGAAGGGGAGAGAAGGAGCTGACGTGATTTTAAAATGAACCTACAGACAATATACCTGAATCCAGGTAAATAATCAGACTGACCTAGAACATTCTGATGTGGAAACATTTGCCCAAATTCTCATGCTCTGTACAAGGTCTGTACACAGAGCCTTACGGTAAAGAAAGCTGCACTGATGCTTTGCTTTACTTCCACGTGGTATACTCAGAATTCCAGAAACCAATTCATTCCTTTGCCTCCTTCTCCTCTCCCCTCCTCTCTACATGTGCATTCTCAGCCCAGGAAGAAGCCAGAGCCAGTTATTGTGCACAAATCATCCCCTGGCTGAAGTTTTTGGTGGCAGCCAAGAGAGGAGAAGGGGAAAAAAAAAATTAGAAAAATTTCAATTTCTGGACCATTATTATTTTCATTAATCATAAGAGGCGCTGTCACCCCGTCCTTATTCTTTAGAAGGAGATCTATTATACGGTCCATTTAGTCCGAGCCATATTACCTCATATGTTTTCCTGGCTGACCAAATAAGACTTAAGAGATAAAACAATTTACTGTTCATTATGATCCGTGTCACTGGAATCAATCTATTAACCTACATTAACTGGATATGTGACGATATCTCACACACGGGCTTTCCTCGGTCTAAGGAGAAGGCGGGATGACGGGGAGGGGGCAGACAGCACGAGGGGGAAGGAGAAGGAAGGGAACCGGGGCCCATCGAGTGCAGCAGCAGCAGACGTATAATTTGCCAGGCGAACACAACTTCATTTTGCGGTGCCCACCGCTGAGCCCTCCACATCTCCGCACAGCCCCTGACCTGTAAAGAAGTCTAACAAATTGGCTTCTATTGTGGAGCCAAAAGGTGCCATCAAAGGAGAGACGGTTCGCTGGTCCTAAAGTATGATGGGAAATCTCGGGCTGGAATAGAGAGCTGGCGCTTTATGGAGTTAACCCACTAGAGTGAAGGGCGAGCGGGAAGCCCCAGCCGGGGTGGGCAGCAGGGCCGAGAGGGCACATCCCTCTGGCCTTCTTGTTTCAAAACAGAGAAGGCAACGCCAGGGCAAGCCAGAGCCACACAAGGTGAGAATAAACACCAGCTTCTTCCTATTTTAAGCCTTAAATATCCCCCTGCTGAAGCCTCAGAACCAGCGTGAGAGAAGGCAATGAACCCATGGCTGGTCTCGGTGCGCCCCTGCCCCGAAGCACAACTGAGGAGAGGACGGCAGAAAAATCGAGGTGGGGAGTCCCTGGGACATGGCTCCAGCACCCCGTTTCACCTCTGCTTGTCACTGCTTGTTAAGAGCTCATCCGAGCGCTGGTCTGCGTGGTACCAACGTCCTTCTGAAAATCCAGAGCTGAGTCTACACGAACCCAGCCCACAGTCAGACTCAGCCTTCAGAGTCATATGGTGTCCTGTCTCCCACACTCCAGTGGTCACAAGCCAGTCCCGGGGTCCCTTCGATAAAAGGGGAGAGGAAAATTCAAGGCGTGAATCACAGAGGATGTGGTTCACAGCGGGGGTGGGAGGCATCTTTGGGGACAGCTGCTGCAATGGACAAAGTGATGGCCCCACGGGTAAATGGACTGTGAGCAGAGCTCCGAGGGGCGTGAAGAAGCCAGCCGCGTGGCATCTGAAGGAAGGGATTTCTGAGTGGGGTGAACACCAAGCACAGTCCTGATGCAGGAGTATCCCTGACGTGTTGAGAAAAACGAGGGGCCAGTGCGGCTGGAGTGAAGCAGTGTTAGTGGAGAGAACTAGGAACTAACTCAGAGAATGAGAGGACACAGAACCAATAGCCTTGAAGGTCGCTGCAAGGACGCTGGATTTTAGTTTGAGCTGTACCAGGAGCCAAGCGATGATTTTTAAGCAGAAGAATGATAGGATCGGTTTGTGTGCTCTTGTTTACTTCTCACTGTGAAAGGGGAAAAAAATAGAGGGGGGAAATGCTGGCGAGCGAAAGGGGAAAGATAAAATGCCAGCGCAGCCGAGACCAAACCGCAGTTTCTGGAAGCTGGGAGAGCTACGCCCTGGGGTGCTGGGAGCGGTTTGTCTTCTGGGCGGAGGCTGGGGTTTGCCTTCCAGACGGACCCCCTGTGTGCAGTAGGAGGGCCCCCTTTGCTGAGACCTCTCAGCCAACCCCTCCGCTCCCCAGGGAAGCGTCAGCCCTTCAAAGCGGGTGCGCGGTGGAAGCCCAGGGTTTGGTAAAGCCGCGTCCCAGCGGAAGCCCAAGCCGACTGACTGTGCCTTCTGGGCCGTGCGGCTCCCCACACCCTCTGGGTGTTCGTAAAGGGCTCAGTCTCGGAAGGTGATGTGGGAAGTTAGGAAGGGCAGGGAGCTCGCCTTCCGGGGGGTCAGGGAGGAGGCCAGCGGTGCTGGGGGAACTCGGATGCCCAAGGCCACCTGCAGAGGGCATGCTCCATGAAGGAAGGGCCGCCAGGGTTACCGCTTGCATCCTTAGTCCCAGCAGGTGTCAGGGGCTCTGTCCACACACAGGAGCTGGGTGGAGGAGCCTGGCATGGCCTCGCCACAGGGCACGGGGAGGGGACCTCATGTCCAAAAGTCATGCGGACGGACTCACACCATGAAACGTCGGGCACGAAAGGGAGGGAGCTCTCTCTCTCTGTGTTCTCACTGGCTGATGGGACAGACGACTCGTCTACCACAGGAGGCTGAGTTAAGACAGACTCAGTCTTGCGTGCGAAGCTGCAAGCACATCCAGCCAACAGAACTCCTAGCGGACGGTGTCACTGCTCTTGGATGCCAGCACCACCACACAGCACGCTCTCTCGCTCTGCGGGGCGGGGTGCTCTGGGGGCGGATGCAACGGCTGAGCTCTGCCGCATGCTGATGCGCTACTGGTAGCTCGTCAACGCGTGTCTCGCACTGACATCAACCCGATTTCTCAAATACAGTCTTTTACTGAAGGGAAAACAGCTTTGTTCTCTTCTCTGTTCATTGTCCCTGTCTCCCTACCTTGCTAAAATCTTTTGTGGCCTCAGACATGACAATGACACGATACTGTGAGAATCTTCAAGGACAAAAGAGAGATCACTTGACATCTCGGCTGAGTATCAAAACAATAACTTAATATAAGAGAGTTGTTATTTGTGCCATTATCATAGTTGCTGATATTGTTATTAATAGTGATACGTTTTCTTCTAGTTGACATCTAGATCAGCACTACCCTTCAGTGATAAAAGATGTTCTGTGTCCATGGTGTCCTCCCTGTGGCCACCAGCTGCCTGTGGCAGTCAAGGACTTAAAATGTGGCTAGTTTAAATGAGGAACAACATTTTTTTTTATTTTATTTAACTTAAATAAATTTACGTTAGAAAAACCATACAGTAGTTCAAGTCTAGACCCCTTTTTATTCTGGGATGAGATTTGGAACACACTGTAGAGAGCTTCCATCAGAACGACGGGGATGACTTGTCAGCCCCAACCCTAGAGTTTCCGATTTAGTCTGACCGGGGGATGGCCTGAGAATTTGCATCTGAACAGATAAGGCTGATGTTGCTGGTAGGAGACCGGACTTGGAGTAGCAAAGGGTCAGATGATCCCTGCCACCGATTTTGGATCCTGATCTCTGAATCCTGGGCAGGATACCTGCATCCTGGCATGCCCACCAGAGTCCAGAGCTGCTGGAGGGAGAGTGAGAACACAGCCAGCAGAGTGAAGACCAGACCAGCAAATCCTGGGCAAGGCAAAAAAGCGACTCCTCCAGGCAGCCTGGTCCTCACTGTGAGGCTGCCACTGTGGACAGTGCAGGTGAGTGCCCTCCTCGGGGCTGGAGGGGGCAGGCAGAATTGGACGGAGGCTGTCATACCCTAGAAGGCCCCACGCAGAGTTCAAGGTCGGTCAGACAGCCCCACTGGCCCCCAGCCGTGTGGGCTACGGAGGCCACAGCCCAGACCACCCTGCGGTGCAACAGGGCGGTTCCCAGCTCAGAAAGGTCACGCTGTCCAGTGTCAGAGCCTTGGAATGAAGAGAGGAAACCCAACATCCATGGCTCGATCACATGACAGGACAATAACCACGGGGCAGCACTGTCCTTATAACATCAAATAAGAGGAACATCTAACGTTTCTTCTTCTCATTTCGGGTCCAAGGTGAGTTACGACGGAGGCTTCGGAGTTAAGCAGTTAGATAGTGATGTAGAAAAACAAAAGCAAAAGAAAAAGTGCCAGTCGACCATGGAGGGCCCCCAGGAAGATATGGTGGCAAGGAGAGCCTCCCCGTCAGCCTTTGGGGTTTTCTTCGGGGACGGGGATGAACAGAAGAATAACTGGGGGTTAAGAATTCTATCAGAACAATTCCTTTACAAAGCTGCGTTTTCCTTCCTAAGTGTTTGCCACTGGTGCCCTATGGTCATTTCACCAAACAGAAAGGAAAATCCTTATTTCCATACGATTGTAGTCTATGACTCTGAACATAAAATATATTTCATAATGATGGCTGCTCGGTGGTCCATACATCATGTCTCCCTTCCACCAAAAGAAGAAGAAGAAAAAAAAGCAAAACCATCTAAAGCACCTCTTTTGAATTTCAGGGAGGCCACCAGCTAGGATGTACAGGAGCTGTTAGGAGTGGGAACTCAGTGATGATTCAGATAAGCCACGATGAATTTCTCCAAATGTGCTCACTTATGAAAACATTTAATTCTAATTCATTCTCTGTCTCTCTGTCTCTCCCTCTGTCTCTCCCTCCCTCTGTCCATCCGTGTGTGTGTGTGTGTGTGTGTGTGTGTGTGTCTGTCTGTCTCTCTCTCTCTCTCTCTCTCTCTCTCTCTCACACACACACACACACACACACACACACACACACACACACACACACACACACACACACACAGAGCTGACCTTGTAATGATCCAGGCTTATTAGAGGCGGGTGGGGATGTATTGCAGGAATGCACCGTTTTAGAGATAGAAATGGACTCGGTTTTTCAGCAGCCTCGTTTTCTGCTAAATTTGGAATTTCGGATGAGAAGATCTCTCTCTTGTCTCCAGTAAAAATGACTCTATTTGTTCTTTTTCAGGACCTCCCCAAGGGCCCTGTCCCAGAACAACATGAGTAATGATGCTTGATGATTCATAGCACCCTTTCCCAAGAACTTCACCATGCTTTAGAAAACCGATCTCATAAGTCTTTACCCCCATTGCACAGGCTAGGAGACTGAGGTGCACTGAGTGAGCTTTCAGTGACAGGGCTTGATGAAAGCTAAGTTTACCTTTCCTAATTCAGCCCCCCGGGGTGCATGCATCTCTTCCTTATGAATGCGTCATATGTGCTAACATCCACAGGCACAAAACACTCATTTGGAGAGTTCTAAAAAAATGCCTCCACTTTTTTTGTTTTGTTTTTAACACATTATACTCACTACAACTGAGTTATCTATCTAAACAGCAGGCCAGTCGTTCACACTGCACGGAGCAAACGCAACGAACGTACGAAGGCAGCTGGCTCCGTAAGCACAGTGAGCGCTGCTCTGAGTCGTGGAATTTACTGGAACACATTTTTAACGTGTTTTGAAGGGCAAGAGACCATTCACATCTGTTGGCCTCAAGATAGAGCTGAGTTTCTTCCTCGCCAAGGTCTCCCCTGCTGCACTCGGATAACACAAGTCGCAGATGTTAGTGTGTTCACCGTCACAGAGGGAGGACGTGGTGAGTCCCCAGTGGTTCTCTGTCCCTGCCTTTGGCACCCTCTCTTCAACTCCGACTAACCTCACATCTTTCACATGACACTGGAAGGAGGGACAAGGCTCCCTGGGAAGCCTGTACTCCCAGCACAAATGTCACACCCTTCCCGACGTTAGTGCCCACCCTCCTTTGCTGCCAGACTTTTAAAAAGTAGAGAACTTAACACGCAGACTTCTCACGGTTAGGCTTAACGCATGGTGACCGTCTTGAACATTAAAATACATGATTGACTTTTGACAGTTCATGAGTCAACCTGTTCAGGATCTGAAAGCAATGTAATGAATGATGCTCTTCTTACTTCAAGGGGGTTGGGGAGGGAGAAGAGGAGAGATTCTGGTGACCTACCTGTCTGAAGACAGGTGGCCTAGAATGTCTTAGATGGGTGACACTAGCTGGGAAGAATCTGAAGGACATTAGGAAGGATTTGAAGGATGTGGATAAATAAAGGTAAATTCAGCTGGTCCAGCTTTCTCAGATGAGTGAGCATGGAAAGATCCATCTTCTCTCTCATATCCAACACTAAAACAGTGAGAAGACAGCCTCCCAGTCAACCAACAAAATATGAGTTATCCTTTCAGGCATCTTTTTTTCACCTTTGGACCAGCTGGATACTACATAATCAATATCAACCTTACTTTTATGCAGTTTGTTAGGAGTAAAAGTCTCTGTCCTATACAAAGAAGGAAGCTTGCCAGTCCCCTTCTTTCTGAGTTAGGGGGTCCCCAACCTCAAGATGAACCCTTCTGGCCCAGGAGCTCACAGCTTCATAAGGAGACCCCACACATTTCAACTGCTGGAAAGTTCTTTCTTATTCGGAGCCCAAATCTCCCTCCCTAGCGATTCTATTCACTTATCCATTGAGTCTTCTAGATCAATATAAGCGTCTTCTCTCTTTCAAGTATTCAAAAGCAGCAGTGATGCCCCCCCTTCCCCCAATCTCTGTTCAAATGTTTCAACTGCCATCCTTTTATTACCTCTTCTCGAGTCAGTTCTGTGGTATGTTAAGTATTAATATAAGGGAAAGAAAGGGCAGCCCTTTTTAATTAAATATGGAGGTAGCTCCTGAACGTGGGCTCCCACACTACTCCTCAGAAAGATCACAGAGGAATGGCATGCACTTGGAAAGAACACCCGAGCTCTATAGTGAGGAAGATGAAAGGTATCTTTCCAGCAGGGTGTGGGGACAGAGATGGCACGGGCTTAAAAGGACCTGGGGGTAACTGAGACTGAATTTAAACAAAACTGGAGAATAAAACAATTGAAAAAATAAAAAAAGAAAGAAAATTACGCCTTACAACAATTACCCTGGCTCTGAAGAGAAATTTGCATAGTGCTTTCTAATTTAAATGTGTTGAAAGTGGCTGAGCATGACAGCCCAGGCTTTGGTGAAAGTGATGGCGATTGAATTATTGTAGTTTTTTCTGCTTATAGCAAGAATTGTAAAGTTACCTATAGATATTAACTGTTTAGTGCTATGGGAGGTTTTACTTTGCTGGCAAGCACATTTCAGATGGGTTGTGTGTATTTTTACTTATTTTAATTTTGGCTCATTTTAACTCAACACTCATAGGTTCAATCACTTTTTAGTGCCATATAATTGTTTCTTCCCTCCTTCCTCCCTCCCTCCCTCCCTCCCTTCCTTTCTTCTTCCTTTGTTTCTTCCTTTCCATCTTTGAATCCAAGAGGAAAATGAGAAAGACTTAGAGATGAAGTTTCTTACAAGGAATTTTTTCAATTTTACCTACTTTGTTATGGGGATTTTATTCCAAAGTCTCAATTTCCAATTCAACTACTGCTTCGTTTCCTATCAAAAGCTGCATAGCCATCTTTATAGTTCACTCCGTGGCACAGTTTTCCTAACTGTTGTCTGTCCCATTGACCCATTTAATCACTGGGTCCCTTGTGTTACTCCGCTTTTGTGTAAGAGAATCAATCGCCATTTTGTTGTGCCCCACCCACTTCCCTCATCTAATCACAAAAGTAAAACATACGTTTATTTAATAAGCTTTTATGATTTGAGGACAAATGACCATTTTCTGCGCAAAGTCAACAAATTGGCTCACATTACAAAATGAACATTAACCCACAGCTCCTGGGTAGCTGGGCTATGTAGGCAACTCACTAAAGATTTAACCCAAGGTGTCTTAACCTCAGCACTGCTAACGTTTTGATCCAGGTAATTTTTTGTCAGGTGCTGTCTGTTCACTGTAAGCCAGCAGTAGCGCGCCTGGTCTCTGCCCACCGGAGCCCAGTACAAACAGCCTGCTTCCCTCAGTCGTGACACCCAAAGGTCTCCAGACATTGCTGGCTACCCTGGGGGGAGGGGCAGGGACAAAATCTCCCTCAGTGAAGACCCGCTGATTTAACCCAATCAATAAAGGTCTTCAACTGTAGGGAAAAGAAATAACACAGTAGTCTTAATAGGATTAGCTTGTCTGCTACACATGTCCACTTATTGGCAATAGGAATTTATAACCGTCCGAATCAATTAGAGACATTGCACCCAGCTGCTAGCTGCGGAGACGGGAAATGGCACTGGTTACAACGAGGTAGAAGTTCATTTTTTCATTATGCTAAAGGAGCCCTGAAGAAGGCCCTTCACTGCTGGCCAGGGGGTGCTGTGATGCTATCAGCTTCTGGGCTCCGTATCTGTCTTTTTGCTTTACTATCCCTAAAACTTGTATTTCATAATCTGACTCCCAGATATTGGTAGAGGGCTAGCCACGCCTACCTGGACGCAGAATGTGTGTTTTTCAGCTGACCTATTGTCTAGTATTTTGATAATGAGAAATAAAAGGAGAATGTATATTGTGTTTGCAACTAGTGGAATCTCTTATTCATTTATACTTCTTTATGTTTAGGTGAATACGTCTCAGACGTGTGCGGTGTATAACACACTGCTAGGCACCGAAGGTAACAAGGATGAACTTGGCTCTCTGGGAGCACATAATCTCCAGGGATAGGAAAATATTAAGTAATTCATCAATAAACTACGACTTATAAATGCTACGAAAACATGAAGGGTGCTCTGAGTCTCTTAGAGGCGAATGAGTTTTTCTATTTCTTTAGCACCTGTATGTGGTTTGGCATATAGCATATGCTCAGTAAATCATGGGGACATGTACTGTGTAATCTGAGACTCAGCAGACCAATATCAAACATTTACGTAAATTGTCCTCATATGAATTTTTAACATTAAAATAATAGCATAGCTACACAAGTCAAAGTCAGTCCACTTCTACCGTATTTTAGTTTCACAGATTGTTACTCAAAGCCCAGCTTGCAAAATGTACTCTCTTAAGCAAAGTCCTGTAGTGAATGTTAAGTGAATTCACCTCCACTGATGTTTGTCCTAGAGAGGTCAACTGCTCAAATACGTTATTTGTTAAATTATTTCTACAGTAAATTATGTGAGTTTCGCTCAACAACTTTGCAACTTGGGTGGCTCAAAAAACAAAACTGAACTCCATCGTTCCTCCAGAATATTATTTTTATAATCTTTTTTTTTTTTTTTGCATTTTCATCCTACTTCTTATGTAAATAAGCTCTCTGTGGTGGGTGTACAATTTATAGTTGTTTTAGAAGAATCTAGAAATCAATGCATTTTGTGGAATAAACGAATTCATTTCAACCATATTAGCCTTAAATATTACTCTGATTTGGGCTGCTCTGAAGCTGCCCACACACGTGCACAAACTCATCCAGAGACACGTAAATAGGAGGCTGTCAAAAATATCCCCGTTACCTCCCAGTATCGTTCAGTCGGCTCAGAAAACAATAACAAATGAAATATGTCTGTACTAGAAGACACCTACTTTTTATTGCCTTAAAGATATTTCTCTATGGCTTTATTTTGCTACAAGAGAGCAATGGGCAAACTCAGAAATTTTCTATTTCTTTTGTGAACTAAGAGGAACCAGCTCTCTTATAGAATTATATAAATTCATCCTTACTCTGAGATTATGTTTGTCTACAGTACTCAAAAGTCATTGTAAAAAAGTTTCAAAGACTATACGTTTCCTAACGTCATGTGGTTTAATCTCTAGATGTTAAATTGGCAACAAAGCTCATCTTCCCCACCCCTCAAAAAATCAAAACAGTCCAAGTTACATTGTGTAGACACAATGTAAGAACCAAAATACCTGCTACTATTTAGAGTTAGAAATTGATTTGCCTTATGGACATTATAATTTACTCATATTTGACCATTCCTGAGAATCAACAACCAGAAAATACTTAGAAAATTCTATGTGCAGTGCATCAGAAATGCATTCTTTAGTAATTAAGCAAATGTTCAATTGGAAGCATTTATTATTAATGAAAAAAGAAATGACTGGGTAAAGTTTGGTATGTCAATTGTGTATAGCCCTGAAAAAATAAAGCATTGGTATAAACACTCGCACCTATATATTCCACCTGTACATGGGTAAAGTGCCATTCTCATCATATCATATCAAGGGGACGTACTATCAGTGTGACTTATCACTGCTGTCAAGCGTCATCAGCTGGCCGAGGCTGTATCAGTCTCCTCCACTGTAAAGGTTCTCACTTCTCTCCCCTTCCGCTCTGTGCCTACCGGAAGCAGATACTAGGCATGGCCCACATTTAGAACTAGGAGTTATTCTCTCCCTCTTGATGCCAAAGTATCTAGATAAATTCTTTGGAATTCTTTTTCATGGGAGACTTGCTACCCCCCCCCCATTTATTTATTTATTCTATAATTTATTTGTATCAGTATGGGCTCACAGGTGTTAATTTATACTTTGAGTTATAATCCAATGTTACTTTATCTATTTTCTTGGCCACGTTGTTCTAGCTTTGGCTATCAGTTGTTCTTTCAACTGATTCTTGTGTCCCTCTGACTTATGGGGATGCTTTTTGCACACCTTTTTTCTGGCTATGCAGGCTCATCTTATATATTGAATTTGCCTTATGGACATTATAATTTACTCATATTTGACCATTTTTGAGGATCAACAACCAGAAAATATTTAGAAAGTTCTATGTGCAGTGCATTAGAAACGTATTCTTTAGTAATTAAGCAAATGTTCAATTAGAAGCAGTTATTATTAATGAAAAGAGAAATGATTTCTCTAAGAAACTCTGGTTCCTTTTATTGGAGAATGGTATTAAAAACCAAGATCTGAGTGCCAGCTTTTATAGTTTTTGAAATATTGTCTTGTATATTACCATAAAATAAATGCTTAATGCAGTTTAGCAGATATTCTTGAAAGAAATTAATCATTATTAATGCCATTTGCATCTTATCCTCACATTTGTTTAAAGCAACTATATAATGTAGACTTGTAATGAATTTTCCAGATAAGAGATTCCATTGCACCTATCATTTTTGTCTTATTGCTAAACACAAATTTACTTCTGTAAAAACGATGGTGGGAGTTGGGGCAGGGGTGAAGAAAACTCTGTGCTAGGAAAGCAGCATAATGAAAACAGGCTCGGGTTTGATAACAGATTCTTCAGAAGGTGAGTGTTCTAGCGTCTCACACTGATTGCTTCTGAAATGGAAAAATAACCACCTTTTAAGAGGCACACAGAAGTGGCTCCAGCTACGTCTCCTAAGAATATACACATATTCAGACATGAATATGTTACATAATATATTCAGCAAATATTGATGCTGCCTTCTGGCAGCATCAATATTCACAGATTATGTGTGTGCGTGCACACTCTCACACACAAGTGTGGACACGCACGCACAGTCTGAAGAAACACCAGCCCGTGATCTCTGTTTCTCTTACTGTTGGTTCTGTCCTGATTTTTATGCATGTTGCTCATTTCCATGGTGCTCAAAAGCTGCACATGAAAACAGATTATCTTTTAGAGCACTCCAGGGCTAGCTTCATTTTCCCCTCTTCTTTTTATGAAGAAAATCATAGGAGACATAAACTGGCGCCCTTCGAGAAGAAAATGCATGAAACGGAACAAGTCGGCTTTCAAAAAATACGCAAAGCACTCCAGGCAGACCTCCGGCCTGGCAGGAGGGCTGGGGCTAGAACAGGCACCATGTAAACGGGCCCAGAGTATCTCCGGCACTTAAAAAAAAAAAAAAAAAAAAGATAAAAGTGAGCTTGAACGTGAATGAAGTTGACTCTCAAAAAAGTGGGTTTTAGATGTTGAATATTTAATTCCCTGATAAAAGGGACTGATTTCCTGCACACGGCCGGCCGCCATAAAAAAAAAAAAAAGCGCATCTTAAAAGAGAAGCAATGAGCAGAAACTGACCTTTCTGTGAGCAAGCAGATGAGAGAAGGTATTTGGCTAATCCCAGCTGTCTCTGATTGGCCAGACAGCACCGTGTTGAGAATGTCTCCATCTGGGCTAATCTGCTCTCAGTTGGATGAGCTAAGGCCTTCAGAGTTAACCTGACATTTAACAATAATTACCCTTTCGAATGACCCCGGCCCCATCGCCTGCTCTCGTAGAAATCTCTTTTTTTGTGCGTGCTCCCAAACCCCTTGACTTTTGTGTTAGAGATAGTGTGTGTGTGTGGGGGGGAGATGAGATGATACCGCTTGTGTGTGTAGACACGCAAAAGTGTATGGTTGTGTGTCTTTCTATGTCTATACATTATATAAAAGTGCTCATGTAATATCATGCATGATACCCGGGGGTCCCCAACGGGTGATGGGACCTGAATTACTGGTTCCATTTTACTGGCCTGGAGTCTGCGGTTCATCCATGCCTTGTAGCACGGTAAGAAAAAGGCAGAGGAACGATTTCACCAATAATGTGGGACAGAGTTTGTGTGCCGGCTCTTTTATGAAAGTCAGAGTCCAGGGTGGCCTTGCTCAAGCTCCTGGGTGTCGCTCATCGGACACCGGGAGAAATGGTGCATGACAAGAGGTTCAGATAGAAGAAACGAGGTCGGGGGTCACAGAGGCTAACTGTAAATGAAATGTGGCCATTTCTTTTCACCTGAGGCTGGCTTCGTCTTTCCTCAGAAAGGTCACTGTGATGAAACAAAAAAACACATTCTTGGAAAGAAAATTCATTCTGAGGTTTTATTTGCTTAAAAAATAAAATAAAATAAAATAAAAAGCCTTTCCCAGTTCAGAGCTGTGTTTTTCCAACGCTTCTCCGCAGAGGCTATGGAAAGAAAAGGCGGTTTCTAACACTAATATTTAGGAAGGAGTTTCCTCCATCAGCTGACGGTTTCAGATAGCCACCCAGAAGTTCAAGTACGTGTCCTCACTCTGTCCAAACTATCTGGCCTTGGTCAGCTTGGC
Organism: Macroglossus sobrinus; assembly: GCA_004027375.1. NCBI lineage: Eukaryota > Metazoa > Chordata > Mammalia > Chiroptera > Pteropodidae > Macroglossus > Macroglossus sobrinus. The sequence goes on along the minus strand of PVKZ01002167.1, from coordinate 24,994 downwards.
AAAAATGAACTGGAACTCCCCACCCCACCCCCACCCCACCACACACACACATTTCTTTTAAAATTTGTAGTATTTGCTCTTTGGGCTCCACTTTATGTACAAAGAAAATATTTTGGTATTTTTTTTCCTGAGCATTTCTCCTTATCTTCTCTATAGTGAATACAGAAAAGGCAAATACGGATGGACTCGGGCATAAGACGCCAATGGCTCTGCTCCCCCAGCATTTCCAGTTCTGAGCTGATCCTTCGGGCCCCAGCAAGGAGGCTGGGGACAGCAAACACGGCCCGGCCGAGCGCACGCTGCTCAGGTCCACGAAGCCACCCTCTAAGGCAATGGGGCCTCGTTTAACGGTTCCAGGTTACCGCCCAAGCTCACCTGTTGATTATGTGGGGACTTCTTTCCCTGAAATAACCCCCAGATTCTTCTATCACTTCGCCAGCCTACTTTCCAGAGTTTGAATTGACTTGCTGGATTTTTCCATTCATAACCCAAATCCTACCTACGGTCCTTAGCAGCCAAGCTCATGGGGCCGTTAGCATGGCTTAAGCTTCATTAAAAGCAACACCAACTGGACAAACAGAGGATTCTGAATGTAGCAGAATATGCCACCCCCCAATACACCAGTTTAGCATTTATTATTTTCAGCTATAGGCACATGAAAACCTGCAAATTCAGAGAGGCTGTTTCTGAACTCCCCTTCTCTGCCTGAAGATAAATCTTCCCAAAGGAACTTAACCATCACAAATCCCCTCCCTGCAGGTTTCATTAATTAGGGAGAATTGACTGTTATTGCAGGAGAGCCCCAAAGTCCACACCACACTCAAACTTTGTCACCACCTGTCATACCTCCCATCTATGATTCCCATTTGTCTCCAGTAAAAATCCTCTCCTCTTCCTTAACAGGCCCATACCCTACCCTCCTCCCCCTACAAGATGGCATTTAATTCCCAAGCCACTTCTTTGATTTTCTCATTTTTCCTGGGTGTCTCTCACGTACACATGGATTATTACAGGGTTCTCAGCTGAGGGTAGAGGGAAGGTGATCACACCCCTGCACCCCACACTCCATTCTTAACAATAATTAGGCCCTGGAGCATTAGGGTCAGGAAGATTGACAGACTCTCCATCTACCTCTCTCCCCTTGTCTCTCTTCACTATTAATAATAAATAATAATAACAGGTAGCTACTTTACTTTTGTTCCAGGGTTAGCCTCCAAAAGCACTGTAAGCCCTCGATATAGTGCACATTATCTTTTTGGAAATATTAACCAATCACCATTCTTGTATCGAGAAAGTCCTCTCATAAAGTGGTGCCTGAAATCGTCTCTTTGGCATGCTCAGAACCTTCATTAGCTCAAAATTGAACTTGAAAATAAACCGTGTGGCCCTCCTTTCAGCATATTTCAGGGTCTTGCCTCACTCTTGGGGGCTACTCAGAGAACCCTAATAGGCCAATACGCGATTATTTTTGCACACTACCCAGCCACAGTCTACACAGCAAAAACATGGGCATTAGTGACTCATCGCTGCCATGCTCTGTTCTCGCAGCATCATAAAAATCGTTCATTAGATCACGCGAGAAGGCCTGTCGGTAAACTGCAGAGGCAGAAACGGCCCCTTTTAAAGCTCAGGCGCAGAGAAGAAGCTCCTGGAGAAATCCTTCTGAGATGAACAAGGATCTCCTCGGAACAACGCACCTGTGTTCGTTCCTTTTATCTGCACACCCCCTCTCCCTGCTTTCTTTTTTAAGTCACCCAGACCTTGTCGTTCTGGTAATGTCATAATCAGCAGGCTGAGAGCAAGGTTGCTGATAATTGTTCTTTATGTTGCTCTCCGTTTAGTATCTGATTCAATACATCTATGCGGACACCATTTCATCACCTTCTTAGTAACAGAGGTGAAGAAAATCAATGGCAATCAGATTACCTTGTTAGCAGAAAGGCTGAAGGGCCCGTGTGTGAAGTTCACAGGGCACCACCTTTCATTTAGAACATTTCACCGTTTTTATTATTTATCTTTATTATTATTTATAGCACCGGGCCCAGAGCGTTTCCTAACACGGCGTGTGGCCTTGCATCTGTCTTCTGCAGAGCCAAGCATTTCGGCCACATCACAGACTAGGTCGGGGACCCCTGGTGCAGGCCCGATTGAAAGCCTGCCATTTCTCAGAGCGCTCTGGACCAGTCCGGAAGTATGATGCTGTATCTATTGTGGTGTTTGCTGTTTACTGTTGGTCCATATGGAGATCACTGCTATTATCCACAGCAGCGATGTGCTCGAGCTAGGGAAGGGGTGTTATAATGTGCACAGGAACAAAAGCTCTCACTGGGGGACTTCTAGATGAAAGCCATAATAGCGGACTGCACGGGAGAAAACAATAGGGGCGGATCCGTGACAGGCGTACACAGAGGGCGAGGTGATTCCTGCAGGAGGAAGTGCTTTGAAGAGCAGGTGGGGATGGAGGAGGGTTTTTGAAAGTGGAGAAGAACGTGATGGTATTGAAAACATGGCATTGTTTGAGCTTAATGGATAATTCAACAACATTTTTAAAAATAACAACAGCACTATTCTAAACCTAAAACTCTGAGATGAGCTGCAAGACATACAAGGCCTGTAGCTAAGAGGGCAGTGTCATTCCAGTTGGTTTAGAGACCAAATGTTATGGTGAGTGACCTCTGCTCAGCTTTCCTGATAGTTTCCTTATAATGCAACTGGCCAAATGTCAGTTCCCTGGGCTCAGTTAGGGGACCTGTAAGTGTCTCCATGGGTTCCCTGTGCCTCTCCCTCCTTGGGGTATCTGGGGGGCTCTCGGGAACCAGTGGGGACATGAACCTGGTCTCAGCTTCAGGAGCTAAAGCCCGAAGTGGTCTCAGGTGAGGCGACCCTGGGGACTGGTACAGATGGACCTGACTCTGCTTCTGGAATATTCGTTTCTGGAAACCCAGCTCACACTTTGATCCCAGCCCGAGGTCACGGCACACGTTGAGGTTTCGCTCTAATTCAACAACCCTTTTCGGGTACCATTTTAGCAACACGTATTAAAAATGTTTACAAAATATTCAGACCCTTTGGCAGAGGGCATATACTTTTGAAAGTCTGTTGTAAGAAATACCCATGAGTTTGCATAAAATCTGTGTGCACGGCGCAATGATATTATATTCGTTTCAAAACCAAAAAAATAAGAAAAAAGAAAAAAAGTGATATAAACAAAACCTGAAGCCTGCAACCTTAAACCAATGCAATGGGATGAACAAAGTAAACATGAAACAATATTTAGATATGTAATTAGGAAACAATTGCCGTCTGAAAAAGTGCTTATCCAATAATTAGAGGTGAAAAAGCACACCACGAAGTCACATATATATTACGATCACGATTATGAAATACATATGCCATGATAAACCATTTCAGATAAGAAATAGAAATGAATAATAATTGTGTTGCTTGGCTTATAGTACAATAAACCAATTTTCCTATTTGTTTCTCAAAGTTTCTGTAACGTTAGCATATTACTCTTATAATTTTAAACTATCAGTCAAGCCGTTCAGAATGACCCAAGTATCAGACTGGTTAAAATACATAGATCATCTCTTCATTATCTGTGTCCATCGTTCATTTTGTAATAATAATCTGTGACTATTCTCGGAATGAAAGATAGAAGAGCACTCTGAGTGCTCCTCCGCCTTGCACTTTTTCTGTACACTGTCCCTTCCCTTCTCTCTGAGCAGCTCGTCCCCTGCACGGCACTGCCTGCAGTGTGGACCGCGGACTGTCTGTCCAGCACACCTGTCACAAAACACCAAGTGCTGCCATCGGCTTCGGATGGCATTAAGACCTATGAAGACGACCATATTCATACCCTCTTTCTAGGCGACTGAATCTATGTCTCAAAGCAAGATCACGCCAATGATACGAATTCAGGTGGTGGTTATATATATATTTTGATATTAAGTCTCACTTACCTTATCTTCTTCCATCTTGAAAATCAATTGTCACTGAAAGGATGGCCACTGGATCTTGTAGTTCTGCAGCTGACACTGTTGAGTCAAATCTCTCCGATCACACCTGCAAATTTAACAGAAAAATACTGTTTCTCGTGGGAAGAAATGAGTTGGAAACCTGTTGGATACTCATGTATAAAGCTGGGTGACCTTGACCATGTCCCAAGTTCTCTAGTTCTTTATGTAAAAAAAGGCTTATAAAGCCTTGCCCATCTTGTGCAGTCCTTGGAGATCGTAGTGGGAAAATCAAACAAAAAAGTATGAGAGATGGATGTAAGGAGTCACTTTTTTTCATTGAATTTAAGATGTAATTTAAACTTTTTTCACTGTTTTTTTCATTGCTTTTCCCCATTTTTTTCTGTTGTTGTTTTTTGTTAATTTTAGAATGATACCACTCATTTAGGGTTTCTCAGTGTGCAGAAAGTGGCCCACGAGAATGTTATGCCCCTAACTTACCCTTTAAGTTACCAAAATATTAACAATGGGAACATGAAGCTGTGTTTCATGTGTATGGGTTTACAGACACATGGACAGACATTTACTTCATGTTTGAAGAGTCATATCTGCCTTCATATCTAACATATGATACCCACCTTTATGTACTTGCTGTGATTGCTTTCATTGATCAAGCCAAATGACAAAATCAGAGACATTATTTGTGCTGCCACTGCCAAAATCTTACTTATGTGTCCCTTTTCTGCATTATGACAGCAGGTGCATATATACCTCATCCATAGAATTTATCACCTGGTACCAAAACAATCCACTGTTTTACTGTCCTATTTTTTTACTTTAAGTTTCTTGAAGGCAGGGATCTCCCCTTGCCTCTCTCCTCCCTCTCCCTCCCTCTCGGCCCCCCTGCTCTTTCTCCCTCTCTCTCCCTCTCCCTCTTTCTTTTTTCCCCCCAAGCATACAATTCTAGTACTCAGCATGGTTTTCAGCTAATTTTAATCACTTGAGAGATACGTGTGCAAAGCCTTTTGGGAAACCCGTTGACCTAATTGATTGGAATGAGAAGTGTCAGATACAAATTAAAGACTGGGGGAGATGAGAGAAGACCTTAAATAGGTACATTCTTCAGACTTTATCCTAAAGCAATAAATATTTATTGAGGGTGGTGTGGGAAGTCACTTAGGAAGACTAGATGAAAAGCAGTGCAAAGACGATGGGGAAGAAGGCAGGAGATACCGTGCAAGTCAAGAAGGGCCTCAACGCAATTGTGAAGGTGGGAATGAAAAATCAGAAAAGGAGAAAAGGGATGTCACAAAGGAAATATCGAAATACCCCTGTGGTTCCAACAAGTCCGTCACCTTTTTCCAGGTGTCATGGCAAGATTTCAAAGGTTGTTTTGGAAACTTCGGTTGCTCTGGACCTTGTCTAAGTTCTAGGGTCTTAATGAACTAGATGTAAATATGTGGTAAATGGGTTTATTCTTTATTAAATGGAATATTTTATTTGAGAATTTTATTAACAGTAAAATATGGATGCCCCTCTCAACAGCCATAGTTATCAGACTACATTGGTGTTGATTTGAATGATATCATTTTGGTGAAATGAACTGGATTTGTACTTTTTATATTTTTTAACTAAAATGATATTACCTTATAGCAAAAATTCATCAAAATTTGGTCCTTTTTAAATGCCTTCTAACCAAATGTATTTTGAGTGTTAATCAATCAATCAATCAATCAATCAATTTGTTAAATTCCAAAGGGAAAACAAGATACAGGAGAGAAAGAAAGAAGAGGCAAATTATCGATTAAATTCAACAGAGTCTTCATTTTTCATTCATTGCTGTGTGTTTAAGTATCCTTCAGCTTTAAGTGAATTTCAGGTTGAATCACATGTAACTACTAGGAACCTCTTCACCACAGAATCCCCCGGCTGGAGTCATTTCAATTAATTAAGTGTTGCAGAGGTTAGTAACGATTTTAGGCTGCAGAACAAAATTATTTCATGAAGTGGCAAGTTCCTCATGTGTTTTTCCCTTTTGTTCTCTGGATTATGGCAGGCAGAATTTGAATTTTGTCAATAGATTTTAAAAGCCTTATTCCCAGAAGACTTCAAACTCAAATCTGATGACTTGTGATTTTTTTTTTAAAAAAAAAAAAGGAAAAAAGAAGTAACCAAAAGGAATTCGCTACCAATTGAGAGGTTCTTGCAACTTTCTGAAATGTGAAATTCAAAAAGAGGCATTATAAATTTTTTCATCTTTCTAAAGTTTATAAAATATTGGAGAATGTCAGTTAAAACGGAAAGAACTCCCATGCTATCTAGAAATATATGCTGAATTTCCACGTGAAGCCCAGCACCACATGAAATCGTGAAAAGACAACGATTTATGAAAAGGGAACCGGGGCCGGTCACACCCTGTGACGCCTCTGACTCCGGAGGGAGTGAGGAGTGCGTGCCCTGGGCTGTGGCCTGTTAATGCAGAGTTGCGGAGAGAAGTTTCGGTGCACCCATAAAAGGGACCTGTTCTCAGCAACAAAAAGTAGCGAACTGTCGATGCATGCAACGATACGGACAGGCCTCAAATTAATTGTGTAGAGTGAAACAACCCAGAGAAAGGGGGAACCCGTGATTTTATTTATATAAATCCCTGGAAAATGTAAATTAACCTATCGTGACAGAAAGCAAAGCAGGGGTGGTTTGAGATGGGAGATAGGCAGGAAGGGGCTGATGGGAGAAGTTCAGAGGGGTACACGTAAACTTCTGGGGTGGTGGATGGATTTACTACCTTGACCGTGGTCATTGCAGAAAAATCAGACGGGCGAGAAACTAAGCACCGTCTGGAGCTGGAGAACTCGGGTTTATTACGTCAGCGGTCCCAGAACAACTAGCGCTCTGAAGAGGTGGGCGCAGGGGTAGCCTTGCTTTTATAGGCCATGAGCTGATTGGTTCATTTGTCCTAGGGCGGGTACAGGGCAAGGGAGTTGCTACGGGCAACGGGCAATTACAGAGCATGAGATTCAATACACCTGTTATCCTGACAGAACAAGCAGAGGGGAGGGTGAGTCTTCAGTGGATCTCGAGGTCACCCTGCCCTTCGGCCTATGTGGCAAGCACGTCCACAGAAGCAGAACAAAGAGCTGATGACAAGGTCAGCCTTTTGAGTGGAAAACTCCTCTTCATGGTGATAGTTTCACAGAAATAAATGTATGTCCAAAGGTATCGAAGTGTGCGCTTTAATTACCGGCACTCTATATCTCAATGAAGTGGTTTTAAACATGGCAATTTTAGAGGTATGCACTGAGCAATAACTGTATTGACGATGGGCTAAATCTAAAGGCTGATAATCTCCAAAACCAAAAAGAAAAAGAAAAAGAAAAAAAAGAAAAAGCGGAGACTATCGATTGAATATTTTAAACGTCAGAAATACATTGCTTTTAAAAAAGATAAATAAATGGGTGGATGGGGGGGTAGGTAGATGTAGGCAGGCAGGCAGACAGACAGGAGGACAGACAAGAGACCATGCAGTGAAATGAGTGACCTTCGCCCTCAGCTACTGAGCTACTGCGGCAAATCCGCAAAATAAGAAGGGTTCTTATTTCACAGGGGCGACGGTGAGGTGGGGAGGGTTAGTGGTGGGGAGGGTTAGTGGTCCTGCCCGAGGCTGCCAGGCTGGAGAGGTCAGCGTCTGCGGCCTTTCACATGACTCCTTCTGTCCGTGATAAACTAGAAAGGGCTGGAAAGAGCTGAGAGGGAATCCCTTTCCTCCCATCCCCTCGTGCCCAGAGCTTTGTCACTCTCAGAAGACACTTACACGGCAGACCCATATTTCTCATTTAACCCCTGTGCGGGCTTAAGCGTGGCTACCCGGGATCGTAACGTGAATTCGTTGCAAGTTCAGAATGTGCTCGGCATCTGATGCACAGACTCTGCAGGGAGATTTCCGTTCATTTTGTGGCACTTCGGCTGCTCTAACAAGATATACAATAGCACTGAACTACTCATCAGATGATTTCCAGGAACAAAGCACTTTGCGGATCTATTAGGAAGCCACGAGGTCAATGCCTAATGCTTCTGTGCGCCAGGGTGTGGGCCTTGCACTTGCCCGTTCTGGCCAGGCTCTGAGGGAAAGAACAAGGCTTTTAGTTTGGAAAAGAAGTAGAAAGCAGCAGTTATAAAATTTTATCATGGGAAGTAGTTGTCCTCTTATCTTATTAAACTCCCCAAACTTTTATCACTGAACATCACTCACGACTTTGAAAAGCCAGACTAAAATTATCTGGTGCTCTCTTTTTTTAAAAAAAAAAAAAAAGTCAAAGACTAAATTAAAAAAATAGCACAGCGGAGAGAAAGCCTCTGGAACTAAACCATTCAATACTAAAGTCTCCCTAGCCAAAGAAAGGAGCAAAATTATGAGCTAACTGTGGTTCATTGTATTAGTTTGGGGGGTCTGAAAGACTGGAAGCTCAAGAGATATTCTTGTTGACTCTACCTGTCTTTCTGTCTCTCTTCCCCTCGCCCCCATTCCTTCCCTCCATTGCTTCTATACAGCTGGAAGAGCGACTCTTACTGGTAATCTCACAGAGAAAGCCTCATACGGGATGCTAGATGAGTTTGATGAACAATAAAGAATTTAGATCATATTTGATTTTTAGCAAGCAGGATGTCACTGACATTAGCAAGAAATTTTACCCAGACCCTCTTATTATCATTATATTGTCAAGTTAAAAAGTTAGACAGAGAAAAGTAAGTATTTTTGCCCATTCAAAAGAAGAAGAGAGTTTCAGAGACACCTAACATTCTGAGTACAGAGTGGGTAAAAGCCAAGAATGTGTTTTTCACATATAAACAAATTACATACTCGACCAATTCCAATTCGGATGAACAAATCTTTCTATGAGCATCTAACACAGGTCCTTCTGGATAACATCAGTGGGCCTTGAAATGCATTGCTCATCTCGGGATGAGGTATTTTTCTCAGGGATTCTAGTAGCTTCCATGATTATATCATTACAATCTAGAAACAGATTCCATATATCTTTGACTCTAGTAGAACAATGAGGAGCCACCATTACCTATGATTTTATCTCAGTCCCCTTGGATATTTATATATTCACTACCTTAGACCATTAGTTCAGTCTCTAGGGTTCAAAAATGTACTTGCTTATAAATGATTAAACTAACAGAAGCTCTTTCATTTAGAATCTCATTTAATTTTCACAAAAACCCTGTGTGGTAAGTACTCTTACTGTTCTCTTTTTACAGATAAATCTGAGACATTGACAAGATAAGTAAACTTCCCAGGGTTACAAAGCTGGTCGATTCTAGAATTATGTCATGAATTCAGATATGATTTTAATAGTCTGCATGATTAATTACTACCCCGTGTTTCAGAGATAATCTCAGTAGTGGTTTTCTGAAATTTGAAGAAAACTTATATAGTGATATTATACATCATCATGATTTTATGGAAAGAAAGACCCTCACTGTAAATAATAAAAATACTTTGTGAATTAGTTCTACTACTGACTATATTAATTTTCAGGCATGAATCTACTGGGTTTGAAAAAAATCAGTTATTTTTTTCTATTTTCACCTCTATATAGACATAAATTATTATTATCATCATCACCATTTTGATTTTTTTTAAGATCTTCTAAATTTATTTATGATGAACACTATAAAGCTGTGTTCCTTTGTCCTGTGTTGGGCTTCAGTTTTAAATAGAACATTAAAGGGAACAAATTTAAATATAACAGTCCATGAAATTAGCAGAATGAGTACAAAGAAATAGTTGAAGACGCCAATGGATAAAGTAACTTTCAACAAAGGTGATGCTATTATATGAGAAGGATGATGCTATATCAATAAAAAAGACCTCTTTGTCTCCAGGTCTTATCTTTTGCTTGTTACACGAAGCTATCTCATCACTGGTGGAATGCTGACACTCAGCAAAGTTAGGTGTGTGGTGTAACAGCTCCTAAAACCATTTACGCAAAGTAACAACACTTTCCACTGTGCATCGTAAATGAAGGACTGAAATGAATGTAGTACCATTGCATTTAATTGGGAGATTTAGTTAGGCAGGCAGGAAAATCCCCTAACCAGAAATAGCGACATGTGGGCTAGTGTTCTAGCCACTAGTAATTGCTTAATGGCACTGAGGATCCCGGCGAAAAGCCCACGAGATAGTCATACTATTAGTGTAAACCCAATTCAAAGCTTTGGTTTGCTTGCTTGGGTATTATGTGCACTTAGGAGATTAGATTAATAATAGCCCAAAAGGGTTCTGTTATGGCAAGCGCGATCTTAATGTTTCATGGCTTTAACCATATTATTTCAGCAAGTCTCAGGTCTTAAGCAAACCTCATTATTACAATCTAAGTGACTTTGGATGAATTCAATCCCTTAACAAAAAGCGTCTAAGTCTCTCCTTCCATCTCCCCCATTTTGTCTACGGTCGTAGCATCACACACCCATCCTCAGAACTTCGAGTCACTCTGTATTCCACGCTTCTGCTAAAGACCCAGGCGAGTCCCATTGTCAGTGTCACCACAGCTCCTTTCTGATCAGCTCTTCCCCATCCTCTGCACCGCTGGGACCTGCTTTAGGCCTCGTCGTTTCACTTCTCAGAGACTGGAAGCCTGCCGTTTGGCCCTAAGACCGCAGACCCTGTGCTCTCCAGAGTTCTCAGCCTCAGTGATCCCATTTCCCTTCCAGGCTGACAAATCTCAGAGACTCTACTGCCTCTTATGACAAAGAGTGACTGCTCAGCGTCTCTGAATAAGCAGGTGACGCTGTGCTTGTCATGACACGCTTTGTTAACACACCCCTCTTTCCCATCGATCCATACCTGTCAAGACCATGTTCTCTAGTAACCCAGACCTGAAATCTAAGGGCCCCCTTTGAACTCGTCCTTCGTGCCCTATGCGGCCTGCTGTTCCTTTACGCCCATCTCTGCCTTTTCCCGTGTTCTCATCGCTTCGAGCCCGCACCCCTGTACAACCGCAATCATTTCCGAAACAGCCTTTCAGACACATGCCTCCTCTGCTAACTGCACACCGTTGCAGTCTGAACTCCTTCAAAAGCAAAGCAAAGCAAAACAAAACGAAGGTGCTGAAGCATTCGGGTCGAACGGCACTCTCCTACATTATTTTCACAGCGCAGGCTTTCCCACCCGCAGCCTGCATTGCACGAGAGACTCTGAGTACAGCGAGCGGAGTTTGCCAAGGCCGAGTGCGCAGAGCATGGCGTGGGGTCCGCCAGGGCGGGCTCTTCTGGTTCTACCATACGGTCCCCTCTGTCCCCTAATGTCCCTTCTCAGAGGTGATATGGCCCCATTAAGGAGGCACTCTGTGACTAAGGTTTCTATAAAGTATAGATCGTACACCACAGCTACGAGAACGTTTTCACGTGTATGAAAAAATGAAGTCCAAAATGATAGCAACCATGAGCTATTCAAACAAGCTACACATCACTGACTCATGTGTATTATGTTTGCAAAGATGATTTGCTGCTATGAGGAAATGCTCACGATATAATGTTTTAAAAATATTCATTATAATGTCAGTACTGAGTCTTCACTGAATGCTCAGCCCTTTCCCTGCATTCCTTGTTCAAATGTTCACTGGAAAGCAAAAAATAAAACTGGTTAAAGCTGGACATCATTTGGCCTGTGTGCATTTTTTTAAATTTTGTAAATGAGCACTCTATTCGTTTATTAATCAAAACCTATTTTTTCAAAAAGCTAAATATTAATTCAGTTCAATCATGACTAGGTATCTGGTTTATACTTTGTCACAGCAATCTTTCAAGTGTCCTTAAAGGGTCTTTAATCACACACTGATATTATTTGTTCAATTTGCTAGAATTTGTATCTACAACTAAAATGTAAGTTTCTTGAGGGAAGGGTCATATTTGTGTTTTAATGCAGCACTGGGCACAAAAGACCTTCAAGGAATATCCACAGGGATAATCTTGGGCTGTGATGGTAGGAGAAGGCTGTGTTTTCTAAATTTTCTAAAATAAATGTATATTCACATTGGTAGCACACAAAAAAAAGCTGTTACTTTAAAAAATCCATTTTGATTATTTCTATTAAGAAATATTAAAAAAAAACAGATAAGCCAATGTCCCCATAGCTTATTGCTCCCATTGGTAATGTTGATATTAATTTATAATATAAAAGAATACATCAGTATAATTAAATAACTCAAAACGACCAAAGTAGAAAGTGACATCTCTTTCATAAAAACCCCACCAAACCCTAAAACCAACTAGTGTACATCATTTTTTATTTCTTTTAGATGTTAACATTGATGGATGTATTAGTTTATGTAACGTATGCATATACATACACATGTGTTTATATGTATACATGACAGTAGAAATAAAATATATATAAATGTGTGTACTTTCATAGTATACATCATGAAAAATATCATGGACACATACATAAGAAATCATATTACATATGTCATCCTGGTGCCTTTGATATTTTACTATAGCTAAGAATCTTTCTATTCAGTGGAGTTTATCATAATTTAACAATTTATGGACATTTAATGCTGACTGTCAAAATTATTTTTAGGAACACTTTTGCAAAAAAAATTATAGAGATTATATATGAAAAATACATATGCATATGTGTATGTGTGTGGCCTGTACAGCTCCTAGCAGAGTATTTATTTTGAATTTGGAAATGGATCAGAAAATGGCTCGTCAGTGGGGGTGGGGGGTGGTGGTCTGTGTCTGCCCTCTCCAGCTCTGGGGAGAGATCAATCTCTGCATTGGATTCATCAGAGGGATGGAAAATGGTAGCCTACTGTGACTCTGATTTCCAATTTTTAAAATTATAAGTAAAACTGAGAAACTAAATATACTATTGGCCAATTTTATATATTTCTCTGTAAACTGCTAGTTTTTTGGTATTCTTTTACGAATTTGTTTATTAATTTAAAAAACCTTTGTTAAATAATAAACACTTTGTTTTTCCTAGGTTAGCTTTATCTTTAAACTTTTAAAAATTGTGCTAATTGTTTTTGTTGTTATCTAGAATATTTTAGTCAAATAAATCTATCATTTTATTATAATATCCAAATTTGGTGTGTATTAGGAAGACCTACTGAATCCAAAATGATAAAACAAATTTACCCATGCTTTCTTCTAAATGGTTTGTTTGTAGGTTGATACGTCTGGATTTTTTTTTAATTAAAAATTTTATTTTAAATGTTTATATTTTGGCTATGGAAAGTAAGGTCAGGGACCTTGGTTTTGTTTTTGGTTTTGATTTTTATATAATTAGACAATCTTTCTCTCCCTTACTTCTTTCTTGCCTCTTATCCCCCGCACTCGCTACCATCAACATTCACGGTCTCTTCCTAAGAGTCACAATTTGAGGGCTGGGTTTTCTGTAGCCTGTGGACTGGGGACAGGACCTCTATGTCACCTTGGTGGCTAGACCTGGTATCTGCCCTCTCTGCGTCCTTGTTAAATGCCCCTGATCGAGGGATGTTGGCCTTTCAGCGATGTATCTTGCCCACGTGGAAGATACCCAGTTGTGGGCCCTGAAGACTTATTTGCATCAGAGAGAGCATGGATCGTCCACCTTCTCTTCGTTTTTCACAACTCATAAACTCGAGAGGCAGAGGACTTTGGCTTCTCCCTGAACAGCAGACTGGGCTAGGATGAAGAGCACCTGGGTCCCCCCAGATGGCTCTGGGCATACAGCTCCACAGAGCCTCCTGGCTCTCGGGACGCAGAGCAGCTTGGGAAGCTTTGGAGCTTCCTACAGCGTCCCCTGCTACCTTTCCTGAGTGATGTTTATTATTGGAAGCTTCTGGCCACCAGCCCCTTCCACAGTTTCAGTGCTGCGGGCTTAATTTTGTCATTGCTTGTTTGTTTTCATTATTCTCAAACAGCCATGGTGGAGGGTGGGAGTGGGAAGCATTTGAGATCTGGTTTTACTCCTCTATCTTAAATAACAGGAAGTTCAAACTATTGTAATCATTTTTAAATCATCCACTGCCATGGGAAAATGGCTAAAATAAATAGCCCGCAGCAATTGCTTTTTGTAAAGAAAATTGTGTCTCTGGAGAAGAGATACTAACATCCAAGGAAAAGTTCAAAAGGAAATTTTGATCAATGTTATTAACTGATTCATACTAATACAGGAAGGAGAACCATTTCTTATTCAAACCTTTGGAAGTAAAAATTCTTATCAAATCCTTCTAAAGACATTTAAACTTGAAAGGATATAACAAGAATCCTTTTTGCTTCTGCTTCCTATCACCATAGAATCTGGCAGCAATAACCAAAAAAAAAAAAAAATTATGAACTTGCAATAATAATATAACAATGGAATTTATGTATGATATTTTCCCATGGCAATTCAACAGCCGTTCTATGGCGACTAAACACCTTTACCACTGAAACAACATGGGGAATTATGAATTCCGAGCCTAGTCTGGATCACTGCTTTACTTGTGAGTTTTCGGGTTCAAATCAGATTTTAAGTGTATGTGAACAGGCTTTTAATAAATTTTTATAACGCAGTCAGGTTCAAATAATCATCAACGGTATCCTAATTGTTCGCCACTTTTCAAAATCCTTAATTTTTCTGCACATTTAGAGCAGTTGCCTTGTCGCAAAGCTGATGTGATCTGGTTCTTTTTAAAAAACAAACAAACAAACAAACAAAAGTATGAATCTGAGTCCTCTCTCTGGGCTGTCTTTGGACCCTTTTATATAAGCTTCTTGTTTTTCAGCCATCCAGGGCCTATGTAAGATGCCCTCCAGGATACATTTTCTACTGTACCTCCAAAGATGAAAGACTTCTACGAAAGGGATAACATCTGCCTCAAGCTTTTAAAATGTGATCTCAGAAATTCATTACTTGTGCGCCATTCCAGTCAACAGGAGTCAAATCCACCAGGCAGAACCATCCCCTGTGACCTAGTCTGCCATTTAGAAAATGACTTCCCAAGCACAGAGGGTTAATTTGGGACACACCTCCCCCAAACGAGGGTTTGTTTTCATCTCTGAAGAGTCCAAACCGGTGATAAGTACTCAGCATGGCAATATCTTATCTGCCACTGATATTTCTGCTGTCAAAAAAAACAGCTTTTTTTTTTTTTAATCCTAAACCTCCCATACAAAGTCCCAAACTATAGCCCTGGGCCTGTGGGTTCCTCGGAAGCTACCAGATTGTGCTACTCTCACAGAACATCATATTACAGCCCTGCTACGGTCGCGTCCAATAAGTAATCCGGCGTGAAGAAAAGTTAACTGAATTAGTGGCCCGTCGGGACACTTGGTGACCTACTCTTTGGGAACTCGGTCCCCTGAACTTCTCCATTCGCTTTGCCTCTGTACCCTAATAGGGACCGAGTCCCCGGTAACGACTGAGCGGCGACAAGTAAGTGCCATCAGGAAAAGGAAATTCAATTTTCGTGGGGGGATGACAGCCTTACCTTTTCGCGCTTAATTGGCCGTATTGTCTCCAAAAGTTAATTGGTTACTTAGGCCAGGTAGTTAGTAAAATGTTTAGCTGCGTCAAAAAGCTCAGGCTCCCGCCGTTAATGGGGCGTGAAATGGAATGTTTGATACTGCAAATAAAATCAGTGATATTCAAGGATGTTATGGTAGGTAATGCGTTGGAACCGCCATTTAATGGGTCCTGGAAGATTAGGGTAGTGTCAGCCGGAACCGCCCGGTCTCTTTTCTGACATTGTTAGTTGCCTCTTCATTTACTTAACGGCTGTCTGCACTGATTACATAGGCATAAAACTCCCCACAAAAAAACAACAGAGACACGCTCTATTAGCAGTCCAATTAGAACTATTTGCATATTACAGTTCATTTCTGCTTAAGTGAATCCCTAATACAACTTTAGGAAAAAAAAAAAAAGAAAGAAAATTCTATTGTGTCATTTGAAAGAAAGAGAAGAGAAGAGACTTAAAGGTGATCTCTCTCTCCTCCTTTCTTTTTCTCGCTCCATTTTCCCCTCCTGTCTCCCTGTCTCTCCTCTGCCTCAGAGATGATTATCTACTTGGACCAGGAAAGGAGAAAATAAAACTTGACGCTTGCGACGATGTTGTGGGCATCTGTGAAGACGGGGCATCCCTGCAATACTTCATTTGGTCCCACAAAAACTCATGTCACTGTTCTGCTTCATCCAGTGAAGGCGCCTCTTTCTGAGAGATGCTTCCCGTTTGTCTGAGGTCAGCGATGGCTCTGAATTCTCGAGCACAGCAGTTAACACCTCCAACAACCTCCCCGGTGAGTCAGGGCCCTTGATGGGATGTCGGTGTCACGATCACGGACAGCAGACACAGGGTTCTAGTGTGGCCTCTGTGCCCCTGAGGACTCCGACCACATACAGCGGGTGGATATTCAGCTGCACAGATATTAACACGCATGACACTACCTCCCTTTCACACAGGCAAGGACAAGGACTCGTCTGCTTACAGGGAGACCGGAGACCTTACTTTGTCAGACGTCGCTCTGATTTTCTAAAACGTAGTCCTAGAAACATCTTGATGTCTATTTATAAGGTCACTGGAAATATTCTATTTATATTACTGAAAATATTAATAATGATGATGATATAGACATCAGAAGGCCTTGATCTGAAGTTGGAAGGGGCACTTCACTAGCACAGGCCATGATAAATACCAGTGGATTAAAAGCAGCATGCTTAATTCTTAAGCTGATGCCTTGAGAATGAATGGAGATTGTTGAGATACAAGTGGTGCAGTCTGCAATGCGTGTTTTCAACACACTCCACAGATATAACACCACGCCCACATCTCTGGGTCCTGTGAATGAATGGGTGATCGGGAGAGCGCAGCATGAATTCTCTGCTGGAGAGGGGACACACGGGTCCCTGGAGAGGGGAGGATGACAATGGCGGGGAGTGGGTGTGATGGACAGGTCAGTACTTGTGTGGGAAGGTCGCCCAGATGGCAGAGAGTAGAGATGCTGTGTCAGGCCCTCAGGACCTCTGCCCGTCTCTACCGCGGACCCCCATGGATAGCTCTCCGACTTAATGCCGAGCGTTTCATCTGGGATGAATAAGTAGTTCCTTCAAGTAAACAAAAGCAGGGAGCACCAGACTGGAAGGTTCCCTCAAAGTGTCTGGACTGGATGGCGGAGGAACGAGGCGCCTGAGAGGAGGGGGCACCTTTATTTGGGGGGATCGCAGTGAGGGCGAACCTCATAGGGCTGTGTGATGCCTTCAGACAAAACCTTGGGCCCCACCCTGGCCTTAAAGGCATGTGCTTGAGTCTTCTCAGGACCAACGGAAGCCCCCAAAGCTGAGCACCGACGGGTCCTCGCACGTGGGACAGACTCCCGCGTGACATGGGCATGACGGGGAACCTCAGCCGTTTGGCTGGTACGTGGAGTCAATGCCTCGAGCAGCTTAGGGCCACCTGTCACGCTCAGACGCCGACACGGACCGTCAGAGCGCTTCCGATGCTGGTGCCACGCGAGCCCCGTTTTCCCGGTGGCCCTAGCTTCACGGGTCGACCCACCACCTCCACCGTTACCCGCATTCCCAGCAGATGAAGGAAGGGGTCAGCCACAGCCTGCAGGGGCACAGGGAAGGGAGATAACAGAGGTGACGAAACACGACCACCAGCAAGTCCTGCCTGGCCCTCTTTCTGTGTTGTCTCATCTGTTATTTCGACAGTAACGCACACAGGTTCGTAAGAAAACACAGAGAGGAAAGACACCACCAGCAACAACAACAGCCATGCGACCCCAGAGCAGTGTCAACAAACCAGACAGAAAAGCCCATCGGAAGGGAAGGTACAACCCTCAATCTGTCATGTTCAATTCCTCTCCCCGCACGAGCAGAGGCGCAGGGTGCACCGTGCTGGCTGGCTCTGCCCGCCACAGGGATCATTGTCCCGATGCCCCATCGGGCCCTCTGTGCCCTCCCCACAGCGAAGATCAATCTCTCATTAGCGCCCCCAGCAGATGGGCGCCCTCAGGAGCAGAGGCCGACGAGCGTGCCCACGGCCCCCGGGCGGCACCAGGCGTGGCGGGCGAGGCAGCGTGGAGACACGCACTTTCGCCCCCCGAAAGCAGTCTTTGCACCCTGCCAGGAAAACGGCTCTCTGGAAAAGCACCGACTGCTAGTAAAATGGACTGAATCAGTAAACAGTGATTAAGGCTCTGGCTCCGCTCACTGCTGTCGCCACCTCCTCACTACACACACGCGCACACACACACACACGCGTGCGCACACACACACACACACACACACACACACACACACACACAGGAAGCAACCGGAGGGGGAACATCAGTGCAGCCAAAGCTGAGCTCCAGGGGGAGAGGGTGATAAGTTAGGGGGAGAGAAGCAAGCATGTTCCCTGAAGGTGAGATGCCCAGTTTTCCTGAAAAATAAAATAAATATTTCAGGATATTCATTTTCCTTACTTTTTTTGGTGGGGGGTGAGTGGGGGGCTTGTAATGAAAACTGCCTCTCTAAATAAAACATCAAGCCATGGATGTAAGCAGTAGTTTGTTCAATGCAACATCCGCTCCTTATCTGTCTGGTTAAGTAATGAGAATAATATAATCTCAATCTCTCAAATAGGGAGAATAAATCAGACGCAGCATGACAAACTGTAAAGTGTACTGTTTAGCGAAACATGTCATTTCACTGAATTACTTTCTTAAGTCAGAAGAATAAATTCCACATGGACAAGCACACATTAATATCAATCCATCTATATATTTACAGGTTATATATACATACACAGACACATATGTATGTATGTGTGTGTGCGTATTATGTGTATATATATATGCATGTATATATGTATATATGTATATATGTATGTATATATATATGTGTATATATATATGTATGTATATACATATATATGTATGTATATGTAATCTTTTTTATAACATTATAAACAAAATAATTAAAATTATGTTTGGTTTTCACCAAAAAAATGGTTTTACATAAAGCATACATAGAGGGCGTGGAGGTGCGCATACGGGCGTGCACGCCATACTCAGCAGACGGTGTGGGCAGTGGTGCCGTGAAGGCATGCAGGAATCTTGTTATTTAACCCAGAACTGTCAGTGTGACATAGCAATAGTCTTCATCATCCTAATAACTGATATTCATAGAAATGTTTAAAAGTTTGTCGGTCATTAACAATCATTGCTATCTCCACTTTTGTCGTGAGGAAACAAGCCCTCGAAAAGTGTTTACTAACCCATGTTCGTTTAGAGATCGAGAACAGCATCGCAACCCTCGTGTAGAGCTGTCCTGCAAATATGTTCACATTAACGCTGTTTACAACTGGACAATAGAGTGTCTGTCCTACAAGCAGCCAATGGAAGTGAAATGAGGCAACTCTTTTTACTGGCCAAACTTCTTCCTCTCTCAGGGTGTCAGTGGGGGTGGCAGGAGGCCTTTCAACTATGCCACAGAAATCCCCCATGTGAGTAAAAGCAGGGTATTTGCTATGCGAACAGAGCTTCCAACAAGTCACCTTCTCATGATCTGCACTCTAATTTCCTCCCGTGTAGATGTCTGGAGTTGTGTAGACAGTTGGAGTTGTGTAGACATCTGGAGTTTCTACCACTCTTCAACCTCAACAACAGTGTCTGGTGTTCAGAGTGTTGATGTGGCTAGTACAGAACTGAGAGGACACGAGGCCATGTACTAAACCTTCTGAATACCTCGCCCCATGCCCAAGTAGCAGACATGAACCAAAAGAACCAACTGTGACCATCCCTTCTCCAAACTCCCACTGATTGAAAAGTCAGTCTTAAACTCCAGCCAAGGGGATGGCCCTTTCATATCAGCCTTTTATCTTAATCTGAGACCCGCCTCTGCCTCAGGAAGCCATCTAAAAGAAACATGGGGATGGGAATGATTCAAACCCAGACTCTGCTGAGGGCTGAGGGCACGCAGAGAAGCAGCCTGACCACCCTGAGCCTCAGACCCTTTAACCAAATCTAGAAATGAGAGCAAAAAGCGAGCTGACCTATGCGTCCATACCTTGTAAATTATGGAGTCGCATGCATGTTTGATTATTACTTATTAGAGCATGTGACATAAAATTAAATAGTGTTATATATTTTTCTGTGATTAAAAAAAAAAAAAAACTAAGGAAATGGAGAAGAAGGCCGGGATATTTTTATAAATTTGGGATGTGGTTTAGATCAATAGGAAGGCAGAGACACGTAGAGCATCCTAGTTTAAGTTGTGGACAATTGAGATGTAATCCAAGTGTACTCTAAATGGAGAAGAGAGAACTGGGAAAAAAATTAGCGTTCTTCCCAACCTGTCTAGCACCAGCTTCATCCAACACTCCTGAATTATCCCATTGTTCAGATGATCACACAGAGCTCGTCTCTTGATGGGCAAAGGTAGAGATGCCTGCACACAGAATGAATCAGCTCCATTAGGGAGAGGTGACCAGGAATGACTTCACTTCCTGTATGCACCTGTCAGTAGAAGACCAAACTCCTCAGAGAAAACCCTGGCGAGAGACAATTCCACTGGTGTGACTGTGGTCCTCAGTCACAGCAGCAGCTGGAAACCAAAGCAGACGCTCTTCGAGTGCAATGTAAACCAAACACAGGAACATACCTACAGATATTCTTTTCATCATTGATCCACCAGCCACATGACCTTTTCAGTAAGAGAAGTCACTGGCACTTTTAAAAAACCAGAAATCGATCCCATGACTCAGGATAGAATTTTCTACCTTTTTCAGAAGAGACGCTTATTAAAGGAGTCGGTTCCCCTCTCCCTCCCCCCCCCCCCCCCCCCCCCCCTCTCTCTCTCTCTTTTTGCCTTTTAGGGTCATGCATACATGAGCAAGCGCGGCCATTATGAGCCATCCCGAGAATGGACGGCTGGGACACGCGCACCCACACACAGACGCAGCCCGGTCTCCGGCCTTCCCATTCGCCAATTACAGTAATGCTGATGACATATCTGCTTTAATGCACATGGCATTAAAGCAGTCCCCCCTTTTCTAGGAAAATCTAATTATACCGAACCCGAGCACTCAATCAAACCTGTTATTCTGTGGCTAAACAGCCTGGCGTTAATGCAATTTGAGGAGATCCAGGCCGTGACTGGAAACGTCATGTATTAACAATATCTAATGGGGGCTCCCGTAGGTAAATGAATATGCTAACAAGCAAGATCACTGCTAAATCTAATATCTTTAAGCTGTTTAATTCCAAACAGTCCCTTAATAAATCAATTGACCGGGAGAGCTGATGCCCCTATCAATTATTCAAGAGGGCAAATAAATATTTCAGATGATTTGATAGGAAGGCTAGTGCTGGTCTTATAGAAAGCTTTGCATTTCATTAGCCTCTTGCTAAAAGTTTTATAATGAGCAGAACACAGGTGGCCTCCCCACTCCAGACGGGGGAATGGGAGACATAAGAGATTGCAGATCAAGACTCCCTTCATCTCCACCTGATTCCATTTCCCATACTTTTCGGGATGTGAAAATTGGAGTCAAGTCCCCCAAAGAATTATCATTCTCTGCAATCACGAAGGAAATTAAAATGATCAAAAGTATGTCATATTGCAAGGGTCTTAATTGTAATTCCTATTGGAAATGCAATTATCAGATACTGATATCACAGACGTAATTTATGCAGCTCCACATCCGAACAGCCCTTCACCAAATATTTAATGTTATCCCTTCCATTTTCCAGAAGAAAAAACTGAGTTGTGCAAGTCATTTATAAGTGCTGACTAGGTCACCTGTGTTTGCGAGCAGGTGCTTTATTTTTCCAGCTTTAGAGGCAATTATTCCTACTGAAAACATACATTCCTGTTTAACATATCTGTCATGAATAATCTCCATTCAGGCTTCTGATCCTTTGTACCAGGAGAAAGAAAAAGAAAGAAAGACAGAAAAGAAAAAGGCTTTAAAGTGATTGGCATCATTTTTCCTGATGTGTGCTTAAAATGAACTTAGTAGAGAAAGATTTGAATAAAAAAAATAATGAAACCTAGTTACCTGCCCCTGGGACAGTGGGCAGGCAGAGAGTCACCCTGTTGCTCCTGGCTTCGTTCTGTGGGGGTGATGACTCAGGTGCTATTGTAAAGGCTGAAAACTGCTGCTATCGCAAATATTTCAGTGTTATCTGTGAAATTAAAAGGATGTGTCTACCTCATATGAAAACTTTATCAAATTTTGCAATTTCAGGCCATGAAGCTAAAATAGCATGTCACCTCTTAACAGTTTACAAATGTAAAATCTCCATCAAATTACTGTAAGCATCACTGCTATGCAAAATACTGTAAAAGAGAAAATAAATTAGATGATCTGAAAAATCAAACAACTGTCAGAACGTTTGAATATAAACACAGGGGAGGACTGTTTTTCTAAATGGAAGATCCATATAAAAATCACTGAATGAGAATTTCCTGTGCAGGCAGCCATACTCTACAAAACACTCAATGAGCTATGAAAGAGACATCTCAGTTACAGGAAATCATAATTTAAATGTTAGGTTTGTTCATTTTCAGCTTCATGAATCAACAGAGTAAATCCTTTATATTTTCCTGTAAGTAAAATCTGGTCATGTTTAGAATCAGATTTGGGTAGTTCTGTTCATAAAAAAATATATATCTTTTCAGGGAGCCACTTTTTTGAATAATATTCTAAATCCCACGGAATGATAAAAAATTTGAACAAGATGGCAGACTTAACTTTTAGGTCAATATCCCCATCCTCCCTTGTCCCCTAATAACTAGTAATTACAGAAAATAAATATTGTTTTTAATCACCTCCACTTGAAAAAAGAAGAGAAACTCATAATGCATCAACAATTAAAAATAAACCTCAAGACGAAAGGCATGTGAAATTAGACTGAAGGAGACGAGAACCAGACGTTGCTCGGAAAAGAACGAAGCAGAATGACCTCCAAAGAGAGGTGGTGGGAGGGGCACGTCATGGAGCCACACCCTGGTTACCATGTCCTGAGGATTCAGGGAACCAGGCTCACTCCAGCTCTCCCCCTTTCTGATGGCATCGAGAGACAGAATATGATGACATGATGGGCTAGAAGAGATGACTCTCTACCCAGAAGACTAAGTGCTAGTGTTCCCTCCTCAGAGGGCAGCTCATGCTGTGTGTCTACACCCTCGCCGGAGTAATACAGCTAGACTCAGATAAACACACCTGTGCACATGTCCTAAACACACACATACCGCTGGGCAAAGACGCAAACGACACCTCCCTCCACAAAGTCCACTTTGGGAAACGAGGAGAGTTAACAGGACAAACAGATCGATGTATTAAAATAAGCACAGTGAAAATCCCAAAAGAGATATAAGAAGCTATGCAATACAATAAAAATCAATGAAAGATTTTGAAAATGAAAATTCTAATAATGTAAGTATTTTTCTTAATACACCTCATGACAGTAATATCATTTTGATCTAATGAGCAAATAGCCCAACTGAAGAACACATCTAGTGATCTAGAAGACTGTCTGATATGTATATAGACTCATGTCAGGATATTCAACTGGAAATTTATCTTACATCAACACTCGCCAAAGACTGGCTGTTGATCTGTGATATTTCAGTGCCATGGTTGAAGGCACAAATAAGCCACCCCTCTCCTCTTCTAGAATCCCCAAGTTTTATTCTCAGATTACATCATCGGAGCACAATTACCAGGGCAAAAGCATCTTCACTTCCCAGGGCAATGCCTTCTGAGCTGATATTTAACAAGAGGCCCTCAAAAGGACACTTTCTGTATCATCTTTCTGTTCCATTCATCCCTCTTCTCAGCACTGTGGATGATACCATTTTGTCCTCAGGTCTGGATATGTAAATAATATTCTCATAGCCACATTCTGCCACTGATATTTGAAAAGAAACAAGTAACACTTTGCTCACGAGAAATAAAAGCCTGGAGCTGGGCATTAAAGAACCTGAAAATTCTACCTTCAAACCCTACAAGGAGAAAATCCGTGAGAATCCCAGACGACCTTTCACAAAGGAGAGGGAAAAAACCGACACGTTCATTACAGAACATCTTATTTTTCAGTGCCTTTTAAATGGAAGTATGCTCAAAAACATACACTCACACATCATGGCAGAGTAAGAAAAGCTACATTTTTTAGAGCTCACTCTTTTCGAGGCATTGTGTATATTGGTTTAGAGCAATTAACTCTTTCAAGCTTTACAGAAAGCTGAACATTAAGTGTCAATATTTGCATGCTGCTAACATGGAAACTGAGTCACAGAGAGAGGGCTGTAAATTTTCCTAAGGTCACCCAGAGATCTCTCTCTCTCATTCAACAGGCTTACTTGCTAGGAGCAGTGTATCACTAATCAGGGGGAAGACTACCTCTGAGGAGAACTTATAAAACAAGCAACTGACACTATGACTCCTTCAGGGAATCCAATCACTTTCCCGACATTCTGCACTTTTGGTCTGTCATCCTATTTTGGAAGTTAAAAAAAAAAAATCACAGCAGTTTGATATAACAGTCTAAATACAATGTATAGGAACTATCTAATTTCCTAAGTATAGGAAATATCTAAATATCTAATTCAGGATTTGAACAGATATTATTTTTATTCCTATTTAGTATTTCAGAAATAATTTCCAAACGACATCTGAAGGATCAGGGGAAGGAGATGTGAGAAAGTTGATATATTTTAACCGGTGTCTCGCTCCAAACACCGATTGAGCCTGAGAGGGGATGAGTTAGTTGTGTATCTGCCCGCGCTTTTCTTCTCTTGTCATTAATTTAATTTAATTCCATTTATGTGTAAGCTGAGAGGAGCATTCCCCTGCAGTCGGCCCGCTCCATTTGTAAACTGAATTAAAGTCCCCGTCCCTGTTTTAATGGCTGTGAAGGACTGGGAAATTAATAGCTCTCTCTTGAATTAGTAAATTATATTTTTCCAAAGAGAGAAAAGGAGCTCATAAAAATAAGTGACTACAGTCACTTTATTTTATTTTTATAACAAGTCTTTTTATGCCGCAGAGTTAAACCCCTTTTACGGTAAC